>PPHD01000037.1:2405-144372 GCA_002909625.1 Bambusicola thoracicus
TTTTTTTTTTTTTTTTTTTTGTAGCAAATAGGGTTATCCTTCATGACTGCTAATGGGAGTTACAGCTGCATTTCTGTGCCTTCTGTGAAATATTTAACTGTTAAGGTATCTGGTGAGAGGAAACGGTATCTAATATCCTTCTCTTTTCTTTGGTCCAATTCATTCATCTAGTTATGAGGTCAAATAAGCAATGGAACTTTATGATGTCTAATTTTAAGTGTTTTTAATATTTTTATTTCTTTTAAAGATTTTATCCCGAACAATTGCTCTTCATTGATCAAACCTGACTCGAATACCTTGTGCTTTGTACCCTGCGTTAGTACTGGCACAGGATGAAACTTGAAACACATTTACCTTAACACTTAAAATTCCATTTCTCATATGCTTCACATATATGTCAATAGCACGGGGTTGGGAGAGCCTAGATTTTCTGGTCTACTTGACGTTACCTGGTAAATGCCATTCATGAAATGTACTGGAATACTGAAGGGTAGTGAATGGTGGTAAGGGTTTCTTAGAAGAGTTGAAAGGATTTCCATTCGGGAAGGCCTGGCTTCTCGATCTCCATTCTGCTGGGTACGTTCTACACATCGCTGGCAATATATTGCGTATTTCCCAAATTCAGTTCTGTGGCAGAGAAAGAAATTAGGCAATTTTTGGGAACTGACTGAAAGGACAGTAAACTGAGTAAATCTCTCTGGAGATGTGAGATGGGAGGAGCGTTCAGGTTTCACAGCAAGATTTCCAGCATTTTTCCCCAGGGAATTTTAAGTAGAGTGAAGGAGACAAACATAATTGTGTAAAAGATGAACGTGGCTCGGAGTATTCTGTGTGACTGTCACAGACTTGGACCTTCATGCTTGAGCAACATGCAGTCAGAATTCCATTGCAAAATATTTTTCAAAACAAAGCTTTTCTAATTGATGCATAGAAAGAGCACAGGGTACTTTTTAGTACTGGAACAGAATTCTACTCAAATTTATTATAAAATGTGTGTCAGAAGATAAAAAATACATATATATAAAATGAAAGATTGGAAATAAGGTGCTTAAAGAAGACTAGTCAACCAGCAGGCTAATAAGACTCAGGCATACCTGGAATCTGCATTCTTCTTTAAATGAAGCTTAAGAAGCCAAAGGAATGGGTGCTGGGGTAGAAACAGTCCAATGCAGAGAGCCAAGAGCTGCAAGCCCTGGGCAAAAGGAAGACATTTACTGTTTTAAACATCTTACAAAGTAAAACTTCCTGTTTGGCTCTTGGCCAGCAGTGCAGCTTACTGTGCCAAGGCAAGTATCACACAACTGTAAATAGGAAGGAAAAAACAAAACAAAACAGAGAAAAAAGCTGAGTAAATGAGTATGTCACCTCACTGGAAGGCCAGAATGCTCTCTTTACTTTTACTTGTGTACAGCATGCTTCTTTTAGGGCTGGAAATGTGAAGGCAAATCAGTTTGTACAAAAAGCAAACTACAGGAAAAATGAATTGTAAGGCTACCACGCCAAGCATGATTGAGTTAATAATTTAAGACCTTAAAAAATTTCTGAGGCTACAAATGTTCTACTGAACGGGTTAACCCTTAAATATCATACCATATAATTATGATGGCAACTATTTATTTATCTGTATTAGAGGGATAGCCTCACCAGTGGTTGAGAATATCAAAGATTTATTATTTATGTAAAATCTATATTAAAAAATGCATTATTGAATTTCATCAGTCATATGTAATTTCAATGTATGCTGACATGAACATGCTATGTGTTCTGTAAAACCTTTGTGGATGTCTTAGTGATGCACACATACTGCCCATATCCCAAATATGGGCCTTTTCTAGATAATAGGGATGCCTGCTAGTCATGTGCTACTTTCTATAACAAGGCAGGAGAAAAACACGTCTATTACAAAAGCCTTGAAGTGATCATTTCCTTTCTCATCTTCTGATTCATCTCCTAGTTCCGTAGGTATGACTATGTCATGTGCCCTATTCCAGGTCTGCTAGTTCTACGTGGATTCTAAATATTGCTTTTCCTTTCAATTTCAGTTAATTGTTACATATTTAGATTCCAGTGAATAACTGACAGTGGACTAAGGTGGACAATTTTAAATATATATTCATAATCTAGCATGCAGAATGCATGCAGGACAGCATGAGAAAGTAAGAGGTGACATCTGTCAGAAAAACTGAACATATCTGAGATTCCACAGCATATTGCCATGGCTTTTCTTCATACTTATGCAATGCAGACATCTGGTTTTGCCCACCAAACTTCCTGAGGCAGCACGAATCAAAAGAAAGATGCAGTAAAAGAGAATTAGATTCCACATGCTGTCTTAATGCTTGATGTTAGCCCATACTGTAGGTTGAACCTTTAAAAATAGCACAGGCATAGATATACCCTGTCATCAGATGTGAGTATTTTCATGGAGCATAACGTGAGCTTTGTTTCAGACACAGAAGCAATAAGATAGTTCAGGTTTTTATATGATTTTATGCAGATGCTACAGAAGTGCAGAGCCCCCTTGCCGTTCCAAACATACTGTGTAATTCCCTCACTGCTGTTGAAATACCTGGATTGGTCCTGTCTGGTTTTGTGGATGTCGACGTCTGGTCTGTTTAATGAGCTGGCAACAGATCTCATTTTGAAGTTCAGGATGTGTGAGGCAGATTTGCAAAGCACTTTGGGCCAAAGATACATGGTAGTCAATGGCAGGAGAGTCAACTGCAGCATTTATAAATAACTGGCAGGTCTAGAAATAAAACAGTAAGCGAGTGAGTTTACATACAGAAAGCTCCAGCCAATCCTGCAGACACAAATGTGCTATAATTGAAGTCACAAGTAGTCAGTTAAAGAGGTGAAAAAAGGGACCAGAATGGATGAAAGTTACAGTTTTTCAAAAGGATAAAAGCAACGCTTAAAAAAAATGGAGCGTACGCTGGTAGGTGTTGCAACAGTTGTGGCAAAAGGGAAGATTAAGGACATGTTACCATGAACACAGCTTACCCCTGTGCAGGACTTTAGAATGCAAGGTGGACTGCTTGCAGTGGCAGGCAGTGTAAAACACTTGTGCAAGGAGTGAGAACAGCACAGGGGAATGAATTTACACAAATTAGAAAACCAGGACTCAGAGCCATTTGATTTGCTTCCTAGCCGTCACTGGTGTTTTTACTGTGGGTTCCTATAAACTTCCCACCGCCTCTTCTGTCTTAAGACAGTCAGGCGTTAATCATTTATAAGACAGCTTACGTTATCACTTACTCCACTTAGTCTGTCTTATAGTTCTTGTGGTCACGATAACTAAATTCATTTATTAGAACAGTTCCTTAAAGATGAATTTTCAAAGCATACAAGCAAAATACAAGAAATGACTGGAGGACTAATCTATTTCTAGTCTATCTGAAAGCATGTGGATGCACAGGACCTATTTTATCAGCAATAGAACAACATAATTTTCTGTTTCTAAATCAGTTCCTCGCTTGACTTTTAAACTGATTTTTAGAAAAGCTTTTATTAAAGGTTATACACGTCATCTCTTATTTGACGTAGGCCTGAAATGTATTTCAGAAAGTGATTGCCAAATAGATATCAATTTATTTTTATCAGGGAAGTACATTCCCTTTTAATTTTCACACTGCAAGACTGCACAAAATAAAATGGATGTACTCTTATGTGCTTCAGACATTTCAGACAAATAAGCTGGAAAGCTTGCTTACGAACGGCTGTGACTTAACATATGGTACTTGTCTTGAATTCCTTTCTGGATCCTAACCATTAATTCAAAATTCTTAAGAAAGTTCATGCTGCAGGGAATTTGGTCTTTAGACTTCTGTAAGCTCCATGGAGAAAGTTCATTTATCCAAGCACCGGGCCTTCCAAACTATGATTTATTTCATGTTATACAGAATAGCAATCATTTATTTTGTTTCTGAAATATACTTTATTTATAGCCGGGCTATGAGTTAATTTTGAGAGGCGGTTTACCTGAATAAGGGCAGGAGAGGGGAGAAAGAGGGTTAATGGAATTGTAGCACACTCTTTCTCATAGTTCTCGGATACCAATCTGGCCTTTCACTGGGAAACATCTGAAATCTTGTGGGTATAAAAAAATTTCAGGAAACAAACAAAAGCAAACTTGTAATTAAAAATGTGTTTTTACCTTAAATAATTTAATGGCTTCAGTTTGTAAGGCTTCTGATGGCAGAGTTGTAAGAGGGCAAGTAATTCCTTCTTTGCTGTGGCAGAGGGTAGGATGTCTCCAAATCTGAGAAGCTGAACAGATGAAATATGTTTTCTGCAATTAATTCAGTACAGCAACTTCAGTTTTTTACAGTCACCTCCCTTTCCCTACATACTCTCACTTTGTTCTTACCTACACAGTGGGGCCAAGGAGTCTCAGTGAGGTGAATCTCTTAAGATATTAAATCAGTTTCACTGCTTCACCTAATGTTGGTAATAGGACCTGGCTTCTAAACTTTAGTAGCTATATTTCAAATAGCAATAACGAGTGTGTGGAATTGCTGGCTTCTGCTGCAAGCTGTGAGACTATACAAAATCATGACATCTCTCAAGAGCAGAGATATAGTGTGAAAATAATTGTATGAGTAGGAGTTTGCGAGATGAATCCTAAATTTGATGGCATAGAATGTGAGTATGTCTCTGACTTCTGCTTGATCAGTCAGAATTTGATGCAGATCCAGCAAGCACAAGGAAATGTTATGCGCTACTTTTCAAATCTGGAGCGGAGTGGCGATGTTCTGGTTCTTCTGATGAATGTTAGCACTGTTTTCCCTTTGGAGTTGCTACTTACTCTATATACAGCAGCTTGGGATGTGGCAGATGGCCATTCCTTTAGGAATTAGTGTAACATCAGTGTGAACTGCCCCCGGAGATGTTAAGAAGGTGCTGGAACCTTGCTCCTAGCACAGGCATATTAATGGGTATTTCCCACAGAACAGACTTCTGTGTTCAGAAATGAAACAGTTGGCCTAGCTAAATAGATTAGGCCAGAAGTGTGAATTCTGAAACTTCTCTAAATAAAACTGCATATTACATATAAATAGGGAAAACTCTGTAATGAGTCTATGGTCTTATTTTAGAAAACACGTTCTTTGTGTAGCACAAGAGATCAGCATTATGAAATGCAGTTTCATAATTCCTGGTAGTGTGGAAGTGGGAGCTGGGCACCCATAACATTTTCTAAAGCATTATCGTCTGTTCTACAAATACTGTACTTAATTTTGACCAGATGTAGAAATTCTCTTCCCAGTAATTTCAATCATTTATAGAAACAAGGCCTTGGTAGTTGTATTCTTTTTCTTGCATAGGCGTAGTTCTGTCATTGATTTTATCAATGGCATTTTAGATAACAGGTTCAAAACCCCATAGCTCCTCTTCAAAGTGTTCTACAGGGCAGATTAGTGTCAGTGGTCCTGTTTCACAGAATGGGTGGTTCTGCTGGCATAGGAAAGAAAGTTAGCACAAAAGTAAGTCAAGCAAAAAGGTTAACTGACCTGCTTTGTGTACACCAAAGAAATTAGACACTGTAAATAAGTGTTCATTAAAAGTTCTAGAAGGATGCCTAAAACTATTATTTGTATGGTTTTCATTAAAAAAGTAAAACAAAAAACAACAAGAAAAAAAACCCCAAAACATTCTTAGTATAATTATTCCTAAATGCTTTAGTATTTTCTCACAGTTAAGTATTACAAGATGAGTGTGTTGAAACAAAAAGAAACTTACTGGTATCACCTTCCACATTTAATAATTTGCAAATAAGTTGTTCAAACTCAGACCCAACATTTACACTGGTACTTCCAGCTGCAACTGTCAGATGATAAAGCCATGTGTCCTAAAGTAGAAAAACACGCAGCAACTCACTCATTTGTCCCACCAGATTTTTAAGAGCATTAAAAAAAATCCACATCAAGTTTTACAGGAATTAAGTCAGAAATTGAATCCACTTTGAAGCACTGTTGGAAGGAGCTTTTTCATAAAGATTTTGCTCTCAACCTCAAACATTGCCATGCCCCCCTTTTGAAGCCCCAAGGAGTTGGCCTTCCATTAACGGTTGCACTCATGACCACTCTATGTTGCAAGTATGAAGTATAGAAAATTGGGCAGAGCTGTGTTCTGAAGCCTTTTACCCTTAGAAAGCTAGAAATTTAAAGTGCCTTCTTATCACTGCCTGATCCTTCTAATGCAGGGAGTTAGGTCAAAAAACAAACTGAGATCTATAAGACTACTTAAGAATAATAAGCAGTAATAGTGTTTTTAACTGCATCTCTCATTTCTCTTTTGGCAGTCTTCCCTACTGTTAGTCCAAACAGTGAAAATAACCCAGTATCCCAGAACTTCTCAGGAAGATTTGCTAAAGTATGTTTACTGGTTAGTGTACTGTGGGCAAAATTCTCCATTTACAGCATGTTTAGTATTCTGCACCATCGCTTTATGTAGGTAAGCCTGCATGTTTTGGTTATTTCAAAAGGGATTACCTATGACAGCACTAAGACAAACCTGTGTACTGTGGATCTCTTTCCCTCTTTCCTCTTTAGGAATTGTTCATATCACAGTCATAGGCAAGTTACTGAAACATAATAATAAAATCCTTTCATTACCTTCTCATGTTTGGATCCTATAAGAAGATAAGTGGGTCCTTGATCTTTAGGGTGGATAACAACAGTGTAATGTGTTGATAACAAACTACGACCGCTAGCTTCATAATCTTCATCAGAGTCACAGGATCTATCAACTTCTTCAACCTTAGCCTCAAAAAGCTTGATTTGACCAAGAGGAAACTAAAAATAAATATTAGAAGTGGTTAGAAAGCAAACGTTTGCTTCAGTGCATATTCCACAAGCAGAAAAAAAACAACCCAAACGTAAGACTACCATTAGTGTTCATTTCTTTCATTTTCACTTTTGCCAAGTAATGCCAGATAAATAAGCTGTTGCAGACAACAGAACTGGATTATGTGTGCCAAAGTCGGAAATTGAGAACTTTTAAAATTCCTTTCCAGGTCTGCCTCTGTATCTAGTTAATGTAATAAATGTCTGTTAGGGCAAGAGAAGAAGGTTTTCAGAGTTTCCAGACCTGCTTCCAAGTAAAAATTCCTTGGGTAAAGCTTAATTATAGCTTTGTCGTTCCAAAGGACAGCAGCATAGTGTTGAAGTACCTGTTTTGTTCATGCTATAAATTCAGAAGGTAAATATTTTGTGTGACGGACTTTCCTAGTTTGTGTCATTCTTCACTCCGATAGACCAAAATTAGTTGTGTTATATAAAAAGCCATTCAAAAGGAAATTTTCCTACAAGCAGTTATTTCATACTTAGCAGCAGCAGGAAGCCATGACAAACACAAAAGCATCTTCACAAGCAGGTGACAAGACTGGCAGAGGCTGACAGTCCTTACTGGTGATTTTATGCAAAGGTTCCTCCCTTTCTGTTGCACCACTGCTCTTTCTCTAGCTGTTCAGACATCGTGATGTTCTAAAGAATCTGGTGTTTAATGTTATAGAGAAGGAGCCTTGATTATTGTCGCTGTATTGTTTTGTAATGTTTAGTGATTCATTGCAAAGAAAGACACATTTCCCTTTGGTAAAATGATGGCTGGGCATCTTTGCTGGGACACTTTCCAGTGTAAGCCTGAAGTGGTCTTAAAATATCAATAGCAGTGCAAAGCAGATGAGATTGACTCAGCTTCTCAACAATATGCTTAGAAAATGAAAATGTGATCTTGGAGAGTAGCTGGCAAGCTTAACTCGATGTCAAGTGGGTTTAATGAATAGTGATTTGATAAAGTAAGCATTTAATATAGTTACTTTGAAGAGAACATCACGTAGTGGTGGATCATTAATCCAGTGCTCTCACTAGTAGTGACTGAAGATGTATGGTGTGATCTTTGTTTTCTTTGGTGCTTCCTATGCATGCAACTTTATGAACAAGGTAGAATCATGAGATGCCATTTCACATACAAGTGGTCAAGACTGGTTTATTTGCTATCTTTAACTAAAATGCAGGTAGTTGATTTTTAAATTTGAATTCCATTTGTAAAGGAGGCCATTTAAAAGGGCTCCATTTCCATATTAAACACTGCAGATTGTGTAATTATTTTTTTTTCTGCACACTCACATTCAGCTGCAATAAATATGTTTCTCATTAGCAAATTTCTCAACATTAGAAATGAATTAGCTCTGGGAAACTTCTCATACATAATATTTTAAAAAAACATTCTGCTTACAAAACCTAAATTCTTATTCTATTACAAGCTAGTAAATTAGTTTCAATTTTGCTTTCAAAGAGTCAGCAAAACCAATGTGAGGCACATACTAATGTGAAGCCAGCAAACTTGTTAGCCACTTTTCAAGAGTTTGCCAAAGAATCAAAATCCTCAAAAGTACCAATGTGCAAATTCATTTCAGCAGAGATTTCTTCATAAAAGAAAATGTAAAAAAAAAAATATCTGTAAGATGATCTACAGTTCAATACTCCAGTCATTTGATTCCCTAGCCCTGTCCTACACTTTTACATGGCAATTAAAATAAAATATTCTGATGGATGTTTGCTGCTATCTTATTTATACAGAATAAGCTTTAGTAGAATGTTTAAAAATGAATGAAAAAGGAAAGGATAAAAAAGGATAGCTAGTTTTATACAGAGACTACTAATTACTGGGTACAGCAGGAATATTTGGATAGATTAGAAGTAATAAATTCAATTTTCTGTATTTTTTGAATTGTTAGGAATTTTGACAGCCCAGAGAAGCATTAACCTTTTGTCAAGTGCCAGCAGTCTTTCTGATAGATCTAGGTAGTAAGGGTATGAGTAAAATATTCATAACCTCAGGGATATTAAAAAGAATTCTTGTAGACTTTCCCAAAATCTTGTTCCTGATGCACTTCCATAAAGCTTTCTCTCTTAATGATATAATACAGTGCCCTGAGAGTAAAATATACCAAAGAACAAGATTTAGAAGTCAGTAGATAAAAAAGAACAATAATTCCTTGAATCTTGCTGTCACTACTCACTGCAAACATATTTAAGAAGTCAGTTTCCAGAAGTAAAGGACAACCAGAGCTGATGAGTCTCGAGGCTAGCAAAAAGGGAGACCAGAAATGTCTCAGTCAGTGTCCCACTTTGGCTAAGGATAAGAAGATACAGGATGTGTATCAGATCCCATAGGAGAAGCAGACCAATGGATGTCCCCATAATAGCCTGTTAGATGGGAACCTTCCCAGTTGAGAGTCTTTAAATGTCTGGTAATTAAGATAAAATGGTCATATGCTACCCAAGCAAATCTTATGTTAATAAAGCTAAAACTTATCATCTTAGCTGAGGAGATTTTAGCTGAGGAAACAGGTAAGGGACCTACCTTATCTTCTTGATTACGGAAGTAATACAGAGTTTTTCCAACTAGGGTACACCAAACTCTTTTGGAGTATCCATGTTTCACCTGAAATAATAGACCATTAAGTACAAGCACAGTCAGAAAAAGTATAGACTACATTTCACAGTCTCAGGACTTTGCTGATATTGGAAATAAATTACTTAGTTCAAATTACTCTCCACATTACTAGACAAATAATTAAAAATGCGTAGCTCTGTTAAAGGTATAAGATTTAAAGCACTAGATGCTTGGTCCAAAACCCTGTGAAGCCAGAGTGAGTTTTTCATTTCATCAGGCCTACAGTAATGGAAGCTTAGGAAATGAAAGAACCGAAAGAGAAAAATTCCTTTTATGTTGTGTTCTTCTTATCTTGAAATAATGCTTCTCAGTGAATAATACTGAATAGTGAGTCAGGTCAGTTAACTACTGCAACTTATGCATTTGTCAAAGTACCATGTTAAACTAGGATATCTCTAGAATTGCAAATGGAATACTCAACGACTTTTAGTGAATTAAAAAGGTGGAAAAAAAAAAAAACAAACTATATCTCAAACAACCAGAAGTAGGTGGGTTGGTAGTCCTGGATTGCTCACTCTGAAAAGTATTAGAAAAGCTAACGTGTCTGTTTTGCTTGCATTTATTTTATCATTGTGCCATTTTCATCTAGATATTATTAATAAAATAAAGCACATTTGGAGAAGAAAAGTGTTCTTACCTTTGTAAGTAATCCTTTCATGGTTGGCTTGATTTCAGGCTGTATAAAAAGTGGACTAGCAGCCTGTATTTTAAGAACATTCTGTAGTACTTTGATCCATTCTTCTAAGATGTTTGGAGAATCTGCAGTCAGGTAGTATGTTCGTTTTTCTGTGGTAAGCTATGAAGTAGCAGAATAGTCTTGAGCTTTAAGAATGTTGTGTTTCACCCCACAGTTTGGGGGATTTAACAAATAGTACCCAATGTAGCCTCACAACCAAAGTATTTTTCTTTAAAGAAAGGTTCAATGGCCAGGCAGACCAGGCAGAGCCATGATTTCTGAGACTTCTGAAAGATTTTAGGACAGCAGAATTGATAAAACTTAATTTTCTGATTTCAGACAAACAACTCAACCCTAATGTCTGGTCCCAAGACCACTCTTTTTTAATGCATCTCATAGGTGAGAATCTGACCATTTAGCATTACAGACAACACTACACTCAGGCATTTCTACCCTTACTTTCTATAGCTGAAATATTCTTTAGGTTTGAAGTGAAGAGCTCTAATTAATTCTGAGTCCACATGTGGACTTCCAGTCCAACAGAGATTGGGATGTTTTGGCAATTCAGGAAATAAGGTCCCAAAAAAGAACCAAAAAGAGAAAAGCAGGCACCTGGATCGTTTGTTTCCCATCACCCCTTTCAATGTGGCTAGACGCATTTAGCTCAATTTGACCTTGAGGCTTTCGAATTACATCACTCTGTATGGAAAGAATGGAAAAAATATATTTTAAATCTATCAACAAATAGTAATAATCAATTATAGAACTCGTTTAATACTTCATATTTAAACATTGAGGACCTTGTATGCCTCTTAAGAAACTGAGTCCTGACTTGCTCCCTTACAACTGATACATTAGGAATGCAGTTCTTTTCCACGTAGTCCTATATTCTCAGTAAAAACAACCTAATATGGAACAGCAAATAAGTGATACTTATTTGTGTACTTACTGGAGATTTGTAGTACAGTAATTCACCTCCTTTAAGCACAAACCACCGTCGTTTCCAAGTCTTCACTTTACCACTCATTTTTAACAGATAGCCAGATTTTTCCAAAGGTTCCTGATTATTTAGAAATTGGATAAAAAGTAGTTAAGTATGCTAATATTTCTGTATCCCCCGGAGAAACTGTACAAATACACACATGGACATTTTAATAACTTAAAAGCATGCTAAAAATAAATAAAAATTAAAGTATTTTATGATATTTTTGTTCCAAGGACAACATTTTTACAAGCATCAATTAAGAACAATGCCATGCATGTGGGATAACAGATTAATATCCCTACTTACAGTTATAGTACATGAAGGAGAGTAAGTGATTTGCCCAGAACTATACAAGGGAATGAAGAACACGATTCCTGATTTAACTCTCATTATTTATATTGAACACTGAACAAATTAATATTATCTAAGTACATGTTTTTCCCCAAACTTTAGGGACTGATTTACAGAGCAGTATAATTCAGAGCTCTGCAAAAACGCGCTTTTAGTGTGTACACCAGGAGAACAAGAGTTCACAGTTTTGCTCAGTGAAGAATGCTTAAAATGGATAATCTTCACCATCAGTCAGTCAATCCACTTGTATGCCAAGACACTAACCACTGACACAGGCCATTAAAAAACTCACAGAGGGGAACAATACCCTGTAATGGCTTGGTTTCTTTGATTTATCCTTCCATGCTGCTTTACTTACAATTTCTCTAGTTTGCCTGAAGTCATTTTCCCAGTATGAGGAAGCTATAGAAACAGATTAATGCACAAGGATTCTGACTAATGCCTCCAGCTACTTCAAATAATGATTTTAAGCAGATTTTTATTATCTTGTATGCAATCTGATGCCAGGCCTGGTTCCAAGAAAGAAACACAGAATTGCTTAGGTTGGGAGGGACCTTGAAATTCCAACTGCCCTGCCATGGGCAGGACACCACCCTCCAGATCAGATTGTATTAAGCATCTGAAGTGCTTTGAACTGTCTTATGGAGTTGTTTACCTACTTCCGTTCGTGACATAGAGAGCTCAGAATAACTGTCCACTTTGTTTCAGTTATTATGGTTTTACATGGTTAACATCACCGATAAATTCTACTATTAGTACTCATAAGGCAGACTGTGAATTGGCAAGGCCAAAGGGACTTGGTAGCATTCTTTAAATGCAAATTTACACCAGTAAATTTCTTTGCAGATCTTCAGTACTTACATTTTTTCCATTATCACTGGATGAGGAAGACGTTTTAGGAAGTTTCTGCTCTGGCTCTGAATAGTCTGTGTCTACTGAATATGCATCAGGAGGAATAGCGTAGTCACTGTCTGAGGTCACAGAAGACAGAGACACACCTGAGATAAAAGAGAGGTGTTTCTCTGTATTATTTATTATGCAACAAACAAATGAGATCAGAATATCCCTGTAGAAAGAATACCTGAGTAGGTTCTGCTGGCAAACAGAATTATCAGCATAAATCCAAACAAATGCAGGATCTTTAATTAAATAAACTAACTTCCCCTTTGCTCTATTTTTTTTTTTTTTTTCCTAGTATCTGGTTTTGCCATGCAAGTGCCTGGGCACTAAAAAGCTAAACTCATGATGTGCCCTGTGGTGAAGCTGTAGGTGGCTGTCTTTGTTTTGTAATTAGTTTGAGTTTCACATGGAAATTTTCTGAGAATCCGAATTTCACGTTTCAGGATTTATTTACTTATTTATTTATTTATTGACGTTCATTACCTTTCATCCTAGAGAAAAAAAAATGCACCCTGTTATCAATTCTAGTGAATCAGCAATAAGAATTGGAACTACTCCAGAGCATGTTCTTTTGTGTTTTTTCTTTATCTTCTGACCAGCATGCTGGTCTGGAAGGTTAGTCTCCAAGATTGAAATGTAAATGCTTTGTTCCCTTTGTTTCCAAACTTATTTGCTGATTTTATTCAAAAAGTGCTTTTCTCAATTATTGTTTTGGCATGCCACCTTGGCTTTCGGGTTGGTTGTCCTCTTCTCATGTAAGATCTCTAATAACAAATATGTAGCAAGATAATTATGCTCTTAATCAAATTTGTGACTGTATAGATTTTTAAACAATGTGATGTGAGTAAAGATACACGCGTGTTTTGTGATTAAGAAAGCATTCCATGCTTGAAGCAGAGCAAGGGCTAGTTCTAGAGAAGAGAACATGAGCAAAGGGAATAGTTTCATTTTACAGACACAGACGTAAACTATGGGTGAAACCAGCTAAGAACTTAGCTGATTTACCCTTCCTATTGCGCAAACATGTGAGATGAGGTGCATCTGCAGCTACTGCACTGGTTTTTGCTCACCAACATGGAACTGCTAGGATGCAGGAACTATGGGTTCTTTTCACTCTAGCGTAGCAAAACTGTAACTACAAAACTGGAAGCAGGACTAACACAGATAGGCCCTTTGGTCTTTTCAGTTGACCTTACATAAAAAACAAGAGCTGCAGGAGAAATCTGTTGAAGGAGAAGACTCAGGCTGGGAAAGTTGCATAACCTTGCCCTGAGAAAGCTGGTCAGGAGAGCTCTGACGGGCGAGAAAGGTTATTGTTTCACATGCGCAGAGAAGCGAGCAGACCTGGGAAATAAAATGGCCTCAAGGCCACACTTGGCTGACACTGAAACGTTTGTTTTTAGTGAGCCAGCATATGTATCTGCCTGCTCAAGTGTGATGTAAGCAGAGCTCTTAATTCCTGGGCTTTTAACATGTATAACAGGCACAACTGAATAATGCTGCCTTGCAGTTCTCTAAGGAATATATCATGGAGGATCTTAACACATGGTCTCACTAGGATCTTAGATTGTAACCTCCCTTACTTCATCCAGTGAAGAAATCCTCTTAGAGAGAAAATACCGATACTGTTACCCAGTGAGGAAGCACTGTATCTTCCCATGTAGCAAAGCATGTTTTCATTTCAGAGATGGAAAACACACACTTCACTACCCCTATGAAATTTGCCTCGCACGCAAGGAATGCTGCTGGATTCTAGTGTTTTAATCAGATCCTTAAAACGGGACCTTAAAACAGTTACTAAAGAAAAGGAAAGAAGTCCTTTGCTGCATGAGATGACAGAAGCAAATACTCTGTTGGGGGAACTTTTACACCTGCTTTCTGATCACATTAAACTGTTATTTTACTTTATAAAAACTGAGTATGTATTTTTTTGCTGCTAGCAGTTGCTGTTTTTGAGGTCTGTTGATCTACACACCAGTAAAGGTTATAGGAAGTTGCTGATGTGACAAAATATAGATTGAAAGGGGCTTCTTGTTTTAAATGTTAGTCACTTGTCCCTCATGACAGCAGCTAGCTACTAGGTTAATGCCTTAAACAGCTACCTATGCTAATAGCAATAAAAAGTAGCTACCCTGAACTGTCCTTGCTCCTGCTTGAATAGATCTGAGCTTTGGTAGTTAAGATAAAAGCCTTGATCTACGATGTCCATGCTGTTGAATGAAGAGATCAGTTTCTAAAAACATAATACAAACTTCCCAATTTTCCAAGCTTCCAAGGAATTCCATGTTCTTATGTTTTTTGCCTACCTCGTTTCATAGCTCGAGGACTACCTGGTCCACTTCTGCATCGAGAATCAGACTCAGAAGTCCTTGAGCTGGACCGAGAGCTTTCTTCTTCCTCTGATCCTGATGACTCATCTATAAATGGGCTGTTGCTTATTTGAGTTGCTTTCTGCAGAAATTAACACAACATTTTTTGATATCTCATTATCAGTAAATTCTTCATACTGCTGGCATTACGACATTCAATACTGTTCTTGCTTAGGCTGTGAGTTTTGGCACACAAGTATAAACACAGAACTGAATTCCTTCTGCCCTCAACCACTCCCACACTTTGAAACAGAAAACTCATGTATGCTCAAGGCATGGGTCTTTCCAAATCACAAAAAGCTGCCAGAAAATAAACAATGCTGTGATTAGTTACTGCCGGCTATCTGCATATAAACAGCTTTGGCACTGATACAAAGACATTTCTATACACACACACACACCATGTGGCTCCGTATAATAATTAACAAGACTTTGGGAAAAGAAAAATCAGCAAGGAACTTTAGAAAAGCTGACCTGGGTTGGTAGAATTTTATAAGCAGCAATTTTTTTTTTCCCCAGCTATTTGACATTTCCATTATTTATGGGGTTCTATAATCAATAACCATGATCTTATGACACATTTGGCATGGTAGTATCAAATGTGAAAAGTTCTCGATAGTGTTTTAATGCCTAGTGGTATTTTAAAATGTTCTTTAAACAGCAATACAGTTACCCCTTTCAAAGTGGTGTAGACAGGAGTTGTCATGTTCTTATATATTAGAGATGTATATAATCCAGATATGGAGTATGAAGTTAGTGAAGCAGCACCTAAACAAGAAACATATTGTATAAATGCACTTTCTATGTTACCCTTCAATTTACCAAATTCTCATGGTATCTTTTGCCCTGTACAGCTCTGCTATAAAAAGTGAACTAATTCCTCATTTGTTGTGGATGTAAAATTTACAGTTATTTAAAATTTATGATGGTTTTAAGGAGTATCAATAAATCATAATTGTCACTATTTAACACTATTTAAATTAAAAGTATAATCCTTCAATCTTGGTACCTGGTATAGAACTTTCAAAATGAACAGAAGGCAAAGAAAACTGTCATTAAGAAAGTACAAACTGTGGGCAGTATTGGTGATAGGTGGACAGTTGGCCTAGATGATCTTAGAGGTCATTTCCAACCTTAATGTTTCTGTGATTCAGCACAAAGTCAAGAGGTAAGCTAATATGAGTGGGAGACAGTGTAAAGATAATCACTGATTTTCTAGGTTTTATACAGCAGATAATCCTAATAAAAATATCTTTGATAAACATGGGACTTTTGGTCCTTTCTTATAAATAATCATAAGAAGAAAGTTTTTATTCATGAAACAATGAACAATTAAACCACTTACTTTTGTTAAGAGATTCTGTGGTGAAAGCTTCGGACATCCTTAAACCAGATTTGGCTACAGCATAAATTCTGCTTTCCTAACATAAAAGCAGAATGGATTTGATGGTAGACAATTAAAACACAACAATTTCTTTTCTTTTGCTTAGTCTCCCCATAGACTCCTAGTCTTCGTATTAGTAGAAATGTGATAATATTGTATATGATGCCGTTGATGAAGTGGTGTCATCAGCAGCAGCTGAAAAATGCATCCTTGTTTTATGTACCCATAGTTTGATTTGTCCTTTTTTCATACAATGGTTGCCCCATACAGGTAGCTTATTTTGAAAAAATACTATTACTGGGGGCCAAAATACCTATAGCAAAAGCATTTCTTAATGGAAGATTGCATGTTAAGAGCAGAGAAATGCCATTATAGAGGGAACATTTCAACAATTTTGTGTTAAAAAGCCACAGTATGAAAATCTGCAATGAAAAAATACACACTAAAATATTTCTATAGAAAAGCTGTTTCTTCCTCACATTATTCACCTCTGAATCATTAAAATGAACTACGGAATAAATGAGTCTAGATGGAGCTTATTTGGGATTTTGAGTCAGAAATATTAATATCCATTTTAATTTTCTGATTGATGGTTTTGAAGTTTTTCTTGGAAAAGTGACCAGTACCTTCCATAATCTGTAGTTGTTGTCAGACAACTTACTGTCTAGATTGTTAGTGGTACAATGGTTATAGTAACAGCATTGACAACAGCACTTATACACTCAGTTGGTATTCAAATAAACAAACACATTCACAAGTGTTATCTTGCTAGATGTACACTGAAATACATTTATAACTTAGCTGTGACAGGAAAAAAGAAGTCTCATCTATGAAAGCACTGACTGTGTTTTTCAAAGGCTGACACACTGTGCTTCAAACCAAACTTGCTTCTGGGTTTGTTGTCTTAACTTCAGTTATGGTAAGGCTCTGTTTTGTCATTCAACAGCAAGCAGGAAAGTTACAGTCAACAAAAATGATAGAAGAGAAGCTTGAAAGGAATTAGCTTCACTGGTAGGAAAAATGTCTAGCATTACACTTACCCAGGAAGGAAATCGATGTAATGGTGGAGTTGGGGGTTTGTTGCTAGCAACCTTTTTTGCCATATCACAGGGTTCCAGGGCTTCAGCATCTTGTGCTTCTGTACAGTCATAGGTAAACACTCCTTCATCACAGCCAATCTCCATTTTCTCTAAAATAGCTGTGTCTTCTCCATCCACTTGATCAATGTCTGTTTCCTGAGGTCTCCATGGCCGTATCATGCTTATAGCGTTTCTGTTTCTACCAAACATTCTATCAGAACTCAGCTGAGGCTGGCTTAAATATTTTTTTGCCAGTGATGAATTTATACTGAACACATTAGGAGTTCGTAATTTTGGAGGTGGCAAATTTGAGGGAGAATCTGATGGTGTCGTGCATTGAGAGCCTGCAGAAGTTGCTCGGATTGGGTGTTTGTGTGCAAGAGCAGGGGTTAAAATTGGACTTGGGGTATTTGCCTCGCTGGATGAGGATGAATAATCTAGCCTCTGAGACTGAAATTTCTTATTCAGTTCATCTGAAGAACTATCTAGGTCTTTCTTCATATTTGTGAAGTCAGAGTTGCACCTTCCACCTGTATTGTTCTGACCTTTTCTTTGGGACCCTTGCTGCCAGGAGTACAACTTTTTGTGCTGAGTCCTCTGAACACCCAAACTCTCTTCTTCAAATAGAGAACTACTGTCATCAGAGGCTGTCAAATACATTTCACTCCCCACTCTACTGTACCTCGTATTCTCTTCGGATGTGTGGCTTGAGAGGGTGGATGCACACCTGGATTTCAGTCCTTTGTTATCTCCTCCATCCTCATCTGAGCTCCAGTCACTTCCGGTAGTGCAGGAGTTTTTTGACATGTCACTGTCTGCATCTTTGGATGAACGGCTCGTTCGCACATTCTTGTTCTGCTCTGATCCTGGGGAACTTTGCTGCAATGACTTCTGACCTTTACTGCTCTCATGTGCAGAACCAGCAGAGGTAGTTTCCAGGATATCCTTCTCTAGAAGACAAATGCAAAGAGCAGAAGAAAATTACTTTATCAGACTTGACTGATAAAGGACTTTGTAATTATGTCTGCAAATAGTAAATAGGTAATAATTTTAAACAACTAAGTACATTTTGCAAGAGACAGCTATTGCTCGAAGCATGTCAGTGAGGCCTGTGTGCCCTCCTTGAGTTAAAACAGATGCTACAGCTAGAGCTTTTCTACAAAGATACATAGGAAAGTTAATAATGTTACATAGCTGTATGAAGTTAAAGTGGATTGAATAAGAATTTTAAAATAGCCCAGGTGAAATTAATGAAGTCACAAAAGTTGATCTATTTCCCTCTCATCAAACCTAAGGTTTTACTCCTTATTCCTTCCTTTGAAAAAATCTTTCTTACTTCAATTTCATCATCTATAAAAATGTATACATACGTACTCACATTTATAATGATATATGAATATCATATAAGTAGACAAAATACTAACAGGATCTATTTCAATTCCTGATTTTCCATGGAAAAACTTTCACCAACTGTGAAGAAGATTGTGAGGTCAGAAATAGTGCTGTGGGACCTAAATGACAGACCACATTAGGAGTAATAGGCTCCTTACCGGACTCTTCATTGATTAGGAAAAGCAGTAAGCTGCAGTGGATTTGCTTATGCTTGTAATAACATAATGGCACATCATTTTGCTGGCATTATAAGACTTCATGGCCTGCTGTGGAAATTGTACAAACTGATGAGGAAACTTTTTTCCTTCTTTGGATATCTTTGGATAGGTAAGAACTCCACATGCTTCTGTGCAGCAAACCTGGAGTACAACACTGGCCACCGAGTGCTGCTTAGCATTACTGAGACCCTAATGCTCAAAAGGATTTCTTCTTAATAGGAGAGAGTGGCACTGAAGAGGAAGAGAGTACTGCTGCATACTTGGTAAATGGCTGCACACACTTGTTGATTTTACTTTTCCACATGTGTTGGAATAAAATGACAGAATATGGGTAACTAAATACCTAGCGTGTTTTTGCTTTCAGCGTAGTCCAGTTCTTGTGATGAAGACTTGCTTATTTCTTCAAATTTAGGAGATGGCTGAGGACTTCTTGCTCTGTTTGAAAAGCATCCAAAAGTCAAACCGCTTAGTCGCTGACATTCTCCAGGTTTTTGTGTTGAAGTAACAGATTTCTTGCCTGTAGCTTCTGAACAACAGTAATTCAGAAATCCTTTGTTAATAGGCTTTGGACCACTGCAGTCAAATGTAATAATTACAAAAACATAATCAGAATTCTGATTCCCAGCTTAGCATTTGCTGGAAAAGCAGTTACAGATTGACATTCAACAGTCCCTTAACAGGGCTAACCTACCCTATATACTGTTCGCAAAGCCTCTTAAGTAGCACAAAAATATCCATTCACTCAGCAAAAAACAGCTGTGCTTTGCTTGCACGTCTTTTTAGGAAAAAGTCAATTATTGCTTGCCTAACACTTATATACACAGTCACTATGAAGTCAGATAATTAATAATGAAATCTTTGTGATTTTATGGAATATTTTAATTATGCAGAGACACAAATTAATAAAGTATAGTAAGACGTATGCTGTATATAGAGAAATGAAGAATAAACTTGTACATTTACCTTGCAGTTTAGATTGTACTGTTTTCATCTCTTTGATTTGCTTTTGGTTGATCAAGCGAAGGTTCTGATTTTCCACCTCTAACTAAAAGCACATAAATTTAATCTCATCCATTGGTGAAACATTTTTAAGACATTACATCACTTAAGATTTGCACTGCATTTCTGGGAAGCTGTTTCAAATACTGATCTCCAATCTGCTGCTTCCCTTAATGTCGGTCTATGCATCTGTTGGTTTTTTTTTTTTCAGAACAATGAAATTCCTTGCAATGATTATGAATATATATCCTTGAATGATATATGAATAACTGTGTTTACTCTGTTAAAAACATCGCCAAAACTATGCAAACCTGAGCCCAAACAGTTAAGAAAAAAGAAAGCTGCACTGTCTTGTTTCAGAAAAGCAGAGGGCTAGAATTACAGGTCTGGTGCCATTTGGCAAATCCAAGAGAAAGCCGAAGAGTTAAAGGCAATGATGGTGCTAAAACCTCCTGCCATCTTGCAGCAAGGATTAAAAAAAAACAGACACTGAAATGTTTACATAGAACAGAATATCTACAGGAAGGAAAAGACCCCACCAAGCCACTGCTAGAGCCCTCTGCTAGGAAGGAAGAGACATTGGTTTGAGCCTCTGTTCTGAATTAGGAAAAGAGAATATTTGAATCTGGGTATCCAATACCACAGATAAGGGAGCCATTAATTCCATCTTCCAGTGGGTAACACCTTGCCACTGCTGTGAAATTACCCTGAGATTCTAAGTAAAGAGTTACGGTCATTTGTCCAAACTATTTTGAGATAATTTTAACTGAACTTAATTGTATTTTTATTAGATGATTTTAAAAACTCCCCTTGCAGACTAATTATAAATGCTATTCCTAGTTTCCGACTTCAGAAATAATTTAATTGCTTTTTAACTGGAGTGAGCACAATTTCCAGTTAACTACAATAGAGCAAGGCTTTAATGATTATAGGCAGTTTAAAATTCTATAAATGTAGATCAAGAAAGCACAGCTACATACCAAAACTGGCACCCTTAGGCAGGGTAGAGATGCTTATCTCACCACAACAGAGAACCAATGGAGACTGCTGGTCTCTTTTGGGAATAGAGCCAGCACCCCTGAAACTATTTATGACTAAGAGTCCAGTGGGCACTGGAAAATAGAAAAATGAGTCCTTTTCCTGCCCTAGCAGATTTGTTCAGCTTTTGGGGGATTATTCACTCTTTAGGTGTTTGTTGAAGCAAGCTTAATTTGACACCTAATCTCTTTCAAAAAGTGGAGATATGTAGACCTGCCAAAGAGCAGTTCTAAGGGTTCTGTCCACAAAGAGGAGCCAGAAATACTGACTGTCCCGATTGAACGTCAGAAGTTCAGTGATGTGGACACTCATCTTTTGTGCTGTTTAATTCATTTTTCAACTTTCATGGAAGTAACTGTACCAACCAATGGAGCTGGGAAGCGCGTTTTTGATTACTGTCAATTTTCTGCACGATAAATATTGTAGCAAGAGTTATACCTCATGGAGCTTGACTGTCACCCATTCTTTTATTTTAGCTGCTTTTTCTTCTATGATTTTTGCTTCTTGCAGTCTTATTTGCTTCTGGAAAAAAATGACACAAGCATGTTTTTCTAGTCTGCCTCAGTAGTACCTTCAGAAAAAAATCCTCAAGTTTCCTCCAAGAAGTCTGATCACCTGGGTGATACATGGTTAGTTTTTAAAACAAAGATGAATAGGCCCATCAAGGATGCTGCTATTTCTCTGGAAAATAGAGAACTTTTCAAAGAAGGAGAAAAGGAACAACATTTTGGCTCTTTTAAAAATTACCTGTTCTTTCAAACAAAGCCAGAGCATAATTTGCAAGTGAGTCAGTCTTATTCAAATGATATACTCTTCATGGAAAACTCTTTAATCAAGCAACAGATACAATTCTGAGCTTTTCTGTTCTTTACTGATCTTAATTCATTTCTATTTTCCTTTTGCATAGTTGAGTGGATTTGATGCTTTTATTTTGTAACACAGTTATTTCTAACCTGTTCTTCTAGTTGTTGCTCCAATTTCTGTATTACGTCATTTTTATCTTGAATCAGGGTCTCTAGATCTTGACATCTCTTATACAACCTGTTTTCTGATTCGCTTGTTTGAACATTAGCTGCTTTTAGTTTTTCTTCCATAACTTGCACCTATTTGGAAAGTCAAACATAAAACTTAAGAAACAATATTCCACATTAAAGGTAATACTTTAATCACAAAGTGGATTGTCAAAGTTGCCCCTACACTTAGATTCAAGGTAATCCTGCAAAGTTATGAACCTTATGTGAGAAGAAATATGACAGCTTGTCATGCTGCGTTGTTAGAAATGCTGATGTGGGGATGCAATTTAGATATAGGAAGCCATTCTTAGGCTTATTAGACAGTGTCTAAAAGACACTTTGCTTGTAGTCAGGAACACGTTCTGACTCCAAATCAGTATGTGAACATTTTTATTCTTACAATTTTTAGTCTCTGTTCCACTGTAAGAGTGATTTTTAGAGAACGCACAGATGTTCATAAAACATCAGTAGTAGCTACACCTGCCATTTGGAATCAAAAGTCAACTACTGTTAGATATTTAGTCACAATCTCATCCTTTACTTGGCAGAACTTTCAAAGGAATCACAGACAGCACAGAACAACCCTATTTAGAGACTGTATTAGGTAGCCTCATTTTATTTTTTTAAATGTTTTCTAAAATAGGTCACTCTTCCTTTTATTTCCACTCACGTATCAAAAACTCAACATGCATCAGTGAAGAAGTTCATTACGTGCATCTGTTCTGAATTTGCTCTGTTCTTTGACTTTACCAAAATGAACTGTACAGTGACCAAAGGAAACTGTGAGGACATCTCTAGGAAGATTAGTCAACAGACGTAAAAGGAAGCTGTCTTCTCTGTTTTGAGGACTACTCAAGACAAGTAACAATTTCCTGAATTTATTCTGGTAACTTTTGCATGCACGTGAAGAGTGAAAGTATTCTTCAATTTAGACGTACCTGCTGAAAAGCCCTCTCTGCTTGGCGGTCAGCATCTATAACTTGTCTCTCAAGCTGCTGCATCTGTAGATACATAAAAGCATACAGTGAAATGACTGTGCATTCTGCTAACTGCCAGAAATACCACAGCAAAACACGTTTGTATGGTTGGCTCTGAAAAACAAGAAGATGCACTGTTAACAGGAGCATAAAAACAAATAAAAAGATAAACTATGTGTCAAACTGAGAAGATGATTTATGATTATAACTGTTTTAAAATATGGTTACATTTATTTTAAAGAGAAATAATTAATGCAACTTTTCTTCATGGAACAGTTTTGTAGCTGCTGTGTGACACCCTGCTTTTTTTCCTTGTTACTGAGGGTGGAAATCCCTTTGACAGTAACCCTGCAACTCTTCCCATACAGTTTTATGAAGCACTAAGCTCCTTCAGTTCTTCCCAAACTACCAAGAGGAAGGGGTACTCAGCACATTATACAATTTGGCTGTTAATTCTTCAGAAGTTGTTAAATTTAGGTTATTTGTGCTACAAGGACTGACCCAGACAAGAAGGGGGTATGCAGCAGAAAAGACGCTGTGGATTCAGGGGCTGCACACAACAAGAAGTGAAAAGCCAGAGTAGAAATGGGTAAAGACAGAGACCAGCACAGCATGAAGGAGTCTAGGTTGCTTTCGAGAGGCAGGAGATCCTGATCTGTTACTCTGTAATGATGCCTAATAAATCATTGTCTCAACCTTTGCCCTGGGCCTCTGAAACCCCCTGCATTTTACATGATTTATTTTGAAGGGTTTTCCAGCAATGCGCAACATAGTAGGCAAGTAAAAAGCCCTTTGTTAACATTTTGCTAAGAGCTCTCTAGTCTAATTTTGGTGAAAACAGAATTATGGCTTAAAAAAAAAAAAAAAAGTAAACCAAGAATTGAAATCATTGTATGAAGTACCTGTGGAATTGAAGGTATTATTCTGTAATGTAAGGACTAGAGAATAGTTCTCAGGAAATACATATCTATAGGCCTCAGTTCATCTGAGAAGGGTTAATCAAATACTTAACACTGAAATGCTCGGTATTCAGCTTCAAAATTGTTCATAGGAAAGCATATGGTACAAATGATAGAAATGAAAACCATTTATTCTGTCTCCAGTTTATTGCTTGGTTTTGAAATAATCAGCATCATTCTGTGCTGTTTGTACTCTATTTCTGGCATCTTCCAGTTTCTTTCTCTGTTTTTTTAATTCTCCCCAGCTATGCTGTCAATAACACAAAGCAGTTCTGTGTACTTTTAGCACCTCATCCAGACAAGGATACAGAATGATGGTTTTCCACCAATCAAAAAAATTAAAAACGAGAAAACGAGTCTTTGTAAGAAAAGCTGTGACTGGCCTTCTAGGACAATGATCAGATGACATAAGAACGGAAGTATACATTATAATACCACAAAACACTGCTGATACAAATGTGACAAACATTACACCATACACAGTGGTCCCCAAAGAGCTGTTTTAAAGGGCTAAGGAAATGATTGTCCCAGTCATTCATGCGCTAACAGTCTGCACAGACCCAGAGGGATCAGCTTCCACTGTTGTTCTCTGGTCGCTTGTATTTAATTCCATATTTGTATGACTTAATGTTGAGGTTTTAAATTTGAATTTAATTTACAGAATTTGGAATTCTAAGATTACCTTTCATCTGTCTGTTTTGGCTTTATGTTCAAATGTAAGTTTAGTTTACAAAACTCACTTTAATATTATTTTTATGGTGTTTCTTTTTAGTGAGTTGTGGATTCAAAAATTGGGGTTATTTCTGAATATTTGGACAGCTAACATTTCACTACAGTAAAAGCAGTATGCTAAACCAAGTAGAAGAGCAGGTATTATATCAATAATGAGCATTGTAAATACTCTGTGATAGTTAATAGTAATTTGTCATAATGGTTATGTTATGACAGAAGCCTCCTTCAGATATTTATTATGTGAAATTCATTGTTGCTACTCAGTAACAAGTTGTTCATCAAATTTCATAGTCAAGCAAATGCAGGTGATTGCCACAGCAGTGCTTGGTAATTTATTTATGTCCAGTAAATACAATTCAATTCAGCTGTAAGGTTATATAAGAAACCCAGCATGTGCGATAAATGGAAGTAAAACCTGGCAGTGCACCTCAGCTGGCTCAGACTCAGCTTAAACCTGAAAATAAGAAGTCTCTCTGACAATAACTGATGACCGCTGAACCACTGTATGAACCCCGAGCAGTAGCACTGCCCTTCTACACAACAACTGAAGTTCTGGATAGTCCAGTGCAGTACAGACCTAAGTTCCTTCCGTGCTTCTACAGTGAAACTGTATGCTGCGCCTTTTCTAGGAATATATACTCTTGCACAGGCCCTGGAACATAATAATATGTTCACATAGTCTTTTGGGACAAGGAATATAATTGGAATAAAGCTGTTGCTAAGATGGGTGTAAAGGTGGAGCCAGAGTAGCTGGGAGGATGATTACTAAGAAAGATAGCATTCAGAGATTAAAAATGGAAGAAGGTTTATTTTGCTTCTTTAAGAGTTAACTATTTCAAGAAGTTATGATAAGAAGCTTTGTACAGTCTTACAGTATGGATGTGTCAGTCAGCTTCCTGGCAACAAATACATGTGAGCTTTGATTTGGAAATTTTCTAAAGGATCTTCAACTTATTTTAGGAGTTCTGTACAAACAAAACAGAACAAGGCAAGCTGTATTGTTCAGCAAGTATGGAATCACACAGTTACCCAAGATGAGCACTTACATAACAGTTAGCTAACTTTTCTATAATTTGATGCTATATACCAATCACTAAATAAATCTCGATTTTCCCTTTACTTGGAGCTTACTTGGGTTTGTTTTGCAGTATTGTATGGGAACTGTTGAATCACGGCCTGAACCTCTGATTGGTCACCTGAGGTGAGCACTGAGTCAGCCGTGGGAGCACAGGTGAAGGCAATTCAGCTGTGTGACCGGATGGGGTGGAGCCTGGCTGCACCTCTCCTAGACCCCCATTTAAGGGCTGACTTCCACTCCTGAAGGGTCTTTTCCTGGAGATTGCTTCTTGTGGAGTTTTTGTGAGCCTGCAACACTGGTGAGCACCTTTTATTTTTTTGTCTGATTATCTTTTCCAACACAGTAATCTTACCTGCCTAACTTGTCTGTATACTACATAACATCTATATACTTATTTACCGTATGAGTATCTATTACAGTAACAGAACTTAAAGTGTTTTTTTTTTTCTGTTTGAATAATCTCCAGCCACAAAATGGTTTGGCCAGGAAAATAACAAATTAAGTTCACTATCTGTAACTTTTCTGCTATTCTAATGAAAGAGAAAATAGGAGTGTTTTAGGACTCTTAAGGTTATCGGAATTGTTGGGCAAACACTGGAAGGAGTTCCAAGAGAAACAATTCCTCTTCACAAAGAAAGTATAGCCTTAAATCTTCCTGTGTAAGTGAGGAGGAGTTTTTGTAACAGTGATAGCAGTGTTGCTGTGTGTGTGCGTGACGGAGGCAGGAGAGAGCAAGGTATGGTGAAAATAACTGAGTGGCCTAATTGCTCATCATTTAAATCAAAAGCCATGCTTTGAACTTGTCAATCATAAGATGCATAATACAATAAGATCTCTTTGCCCAGTGATTCTGAAGGCAACTTCAAATAGATATCTTAGGAGCCTCAAATAGTAAGGAAGGTAAATACTACTTTCAGGGAACCTCAGGATGAAAAAGGCAGGTAACTGTAACCATGCCATGTTTCAAAGGTTAGTATGTTTTACAGATGCAGAAGAAAGAACTCCTACTACTGCAACTTGCATACTGATGACCAACTGACTTTATAGAGAAAGTGATTTGAGAAACAGAAAAGTCTGTTGAATTAGATATCTATCTTAATATTTGTCTATGCAAATCATCAGTACAAAATTAGTATCAACAGAATTAAATGATTTGTATCAGCTGTAAGGCTAGGCATTTCTTGAATGATCTAAAGTTTATAGAGTCTCAGCAGATCAGAGTTGGCTTTCCAGAAGAAACACATGGGGCCAGCAAGACATTAGTAACATTTGGCATATGAAGTATATTTAAGCTTAATTTTCTACGTCCTGAATGGGATAACTTGAAATAATGTTCCAGTTCAACAAACCTCTGGTAAGGAACGTTCTTGTCACATCCATCTATGGCTGGCTCAGGCTCTTTACAAAATTCATTAAAGGTTCAGAGGTCTCCTGTCTTAAGTTACACTGGTTCTGGATTTATACTCTTTAAATGCTTAAATGTGAAGAATAAATACCTTACACACAAAAACAAGAATATACACGTACTGAGTAGAGAGCAATATTGACAAAGGTACAGAATAAAAAACTGTCATTTTAATCTGCATTTTCTCCTTCTAAGTATAAAAATCCTCCTGTATCTTTCAGAAAATGTGTTAGTGCATGCTGCATTCATTATCTGAATTATGGAAAAGAAAATCTATTGTTAAAAACAGATTTGTTTTTAAGTAAGGAAATAACCACCCTACATCTGACACTGATCAAATTGAGCTATTTTTGTTCAAGCAATGAGCAGAGAAATGCCAGATGTGAATAAATGCTGAATGCTTTGAAGAAACATAACAGCAGTAAAAACAAAGAGGTGCGCTGCCTTGGAGGTCTGGTCATTGGAGCTCTACGTGCAGCCACTTGGAATTTGGTACAATACAAAAGCAAAATACACACTGACTGTTTGTCAAAGTTCACCTGGAAGTTTCTTGTCTGTACTCAGAAATGTTCAATGCACATTTTTGTGCAAGTAGAGAAATGACAGCACTACGTGGATAAAATTCCTGGTACTTCCAATCATTAGTTTGGAATTCAGAAGGAAATATTTTATTTTTAAAAACCCAATAAGCAAAAAAGAAAATAAACGTCATTGGAATTCTTTTGTTTTTGACATGTGAAAGTGCCTGTTGTTGATAGGAGCAGAAGAAGGAATTTTCTACCTGAGTCATTTTTCAGTGTAACTACTTGTCCTGTTCACATTTAAAAATTACATCCTCATTGAGGCGTAATACAGTCTCTCCTCATCTTTAGTATCATAAACAATACAGTAGTATTACAGAGAGCTTTTAGGAATCTTAGTGTTAGCATTTTGAAATAAAAAATAAGGCAATGGGAGAGGAGAAAAATAAAAGCAGTGCTTCTCTGTAAGCCTTTCAAAGTATGCTGATAATAAGTCAGTTTTCAGAAATTAAGCCTTAATGTTTCTGAACCCGAAACACACCCTGTCTGTTGATTAAATGCAGAATTTTCATGACTTGAAAACAGCATAGTCTGCTTTTTTTTCTTGCATTTCAACTTTTCTATTCAGCCTTGTTTGAAAAAAAACTCCCATGCCATCTGTAGTTGAGAAGTAGTGTTCCACATAAAAAGAAAAGTAGTAAATCTGTCCATTTTGTGATTTAGTGAACAGTCAGTCCTACCACATAGGCCTTACCAAAACTGAAGAAATATATAGCCTTTAAACTGGATGGAAGCAGCAATACTATGCAGTGTAGCTCTTTAAATCCTTAGACTAGAGGAGTTTTGATCGGAGTAAATTATTGCTGTGAGCCTTAGCAGCATTGTGCCTTCCTACATAGCCACATTCTTACCAGTAATTATGTCTGTAAGTGTGTGAGCTCATATGGGGAGATGCCTCTATAAGTAAGTAGAGGAAATAAGGGAGGAATAAAAAGACCTACAACCGTTTTTCACTGGACCATGCAGATATAAACAGGTGATGAAGCAATAGAGGCTGGAAATTTTCCAGATTGGTTAAAATGGGCTTTGGAACTACCTTCTAGTAGAAGCTATAGATAGAAATGACCTGATTTTTTTTTTTTTAATGTGGTGCTTGATGAGCTTATAAATGGTTTGAATAGTATGCCCGCCAGCTATTCCAGAATGCTGCACGTGACCAAAATTTTCCATTTCAGTTCTTCATTCCTCCATTTAAACTTGCATATTTCTTTATGAAAGCACAAGTACCACTTAAAACCAATCACCAATTTGTCAGTGGCTGAGATTGCTCTCAGTTTTCATGTTTATAGACATGCTTTGTCCAAACCGTAAAGGCTGCAGTTAGAAGTGAGAATAAAGCTGTTTGAGAAGCACAACTTGCTCTTTTTTTCAACAAGGTCTCTCTTCTGGTGGTTTAACTTAAGAAAACACTGAAATGTTCCTCCTACTTCCACAACTCATATATTAACAAGCTGAATGGTGTATGTTCCATCTGTATTTTCAAATACTATTCTTTCTGTCTTGGCATTGATTTCTTTTCTACATATCATGTAACTTCCATAAGGCAGGTGCTAAATGTTTGTAAACTACAGTAGACTTTAAAATAGGAATGGACAAAATTGAATGCTTTGGCACAAAATTCTTTCCTTAGAACAAGCTGAAACTTGGAAAAGTATTTCTCAAGGGTGTAGGTTTATTCACCAAAATGAAGAACTTCTTTCTAAACCCAACCTTGTTTTTGTTACAGATCTCCCAAAGTAGGCTAGTGTACATTTTAAGAAGGTTCAAATGTTCCTTGCGCTACTCAGATCAAGCATGGGGAATTTTCTTCACTATGTTACTTGTTCATAATATATACAAATCTAGTGTTTGTCATTCCTTCTTGCATGAAAAGGAAAAACCTTTTATGAAGGCTATGGCTTTACTTTTCCTTCAGATCCTACCAGAATGACAACTTAGGTTATGACTACTGCAAAACTTGATGCTCACAACCTGGCAGCTCACAAGCTGCTACTTTTTCAGTGTATCCTTGCTTTTTTCACCTTCCATCTTACCAGTTTTTAAGCCAATGATCAGGTAAAAAAGTCAGAATTCTCACGAAGAGAGCAAGCAGTGTTCTCTGCAGATTTCCTACCTAAAAAATTCTTCCTCTTCATCTTTCTGTGTTCATCCTGCACTGTGGTCAGAATTATGAAGTGTAAAAGCGATGTAGGTTTATCTATATGGAAGTACATATATGCTTGTATTCTTTTCCTTTGAAGACTGCTTATAATGGTGCAGGCTTGTTGTCCCAGAATCACAGTCTGGTCCACAAAAGGCTTTTCCAGCACTTACTGAATGTGTGAATATGAAAAATATTATTTTACGTTTCAGTCAAGTTTATTATAGTAAAATTAACTGAAAATACAAGTCAGAAAAGCCTTGGGAGGGAGCTCATACAGAATTAGTGGTCTCAGACAGCTGCCAGTAAATATACAAATGCAAAAAAAAGTTAAATTCTGCAGTGGGATTTGAGGAGGCAGTGCAGTGAAGGTGAAATGAGCCGCATGTAATGGAGGCTGAATAATTAAATAATGATTTTTCCCAACTTCAGTCTTTCCTAAGAATTTTCAGGACTTTCCTAAGCCTGATAAAAAGGAAAGTTCATGCTTTCTGGCTGTCTTCAGTTCCAGCTCAGGTTTCATCCAGAGAGCTGAGCTGCGGAGACGCAATCAGATATGCAAGTATGTAGACCTGCACTCGAGCAGAAGTAGACAATACCACAGCACTCAAAGTTGTGAGAGAAGTGCAGATAGTGTTTTAACCAGGTGGAAGAGTGTATCAAGGTGCATGGTGGTGGGTAGAGAAAAAGAAGTCTCAGGTAGCACTTAAAACCATAACAGAAATGTATCAAAGCCTGTTTTTTTCAGGTCTATAGAAAGGCAGCTATCTGCTTTGTTTTCTTTTGATTGTTGTACTGCAACTGGGGGAATTCTGCTACTTCTGCACTGTGAGGTCTGATCAGAGCCAGAACAAAAATATTTAAAATAGAAGGCTTTTTTCCAAACCACTGCCTGTGAGGTTACAGCCTTCAAATACAAGGTACCAGTCAGAAGTCTAATTGTCAAAGTCTAAAAAGTTGAATACCTGATTTGATTGAAAAAGAATTTACTTATGAAATTAAAGTGTACAGGACACCTAGAGAACACGGATGCTACAGGAGCAAGTGATTCCAGAAATATAGGGAAGGGAGCGTAATGCAGTTTGAAGACATGACAACAGATATTTAAAGCCTGAAAATACTCCGTGAGGGAATGGAAAATTAAATGCATAATTTGTAAGTACAAAGAAAAGTTCCCTTCTGAAAAACGGAGGAAAAAAACCACCTTTTTGCTTCTTCAGGTGAAATGGTAAAGAAATCTTAGATGGGTTAAGGATCGATACCGTGCCTGACCACTATAATAGTTTCCATAACATCCATCAATTTCCCCATCTCAGGTGGGCTGGAACAGAACCAATGCTCCTGTTTCCGTAGCACCAGCAGAAACGTATTCATTCTCTGACCTCACAGCGAGGGCTGTGTTTTTTCACACCATTAGACAGCCTGGCTCCTAGGAGAACAATTAGAACTGATTTATTGCTTCCTGATGTCTCCTTCCCCCTCCCCATCTTCATCCTCCTTAGAAAGACATACAAAAACAGTGAAACAAAAAAAAGCTCACTGTTATAAAAGGGCATAGCATAATAACAGACAAAGGATAAAAACAATTCTAATGGGAAGGGTATGAGCGTTAAAGGGGCATAAAATAAACTAAGACTCTTACCATACAAACTTTTTAACTTTTATTCTCTTCAACTATTAGATGTAACTATTAAGTCATACAAACCAACATCAGTCCACCCTGGTAGCATATGCTGCACTGCCCAATTTCCTTATGCATTGAAATGGGTAGGAGCTTAGTTGAATGGAGCCTAGCAAGAACACAGCTCAAGATAGCATTCTTGCACTCCCTATATATGTTGGTTTCAGTCAGCAGCTGCAAAAAGTGGGCCACAGAGGTCAGTAGGGAGTTTACTACTTCAGCTGACTCAGTTACTTTCACCGTAAGAGCTTTCTTCTGGTCCAGGGGAATAATCAACTAACTTAAAACCTGGCAAAGGACTTGGCTCTGCAGCTCACCCACAGCACAGGTGAAGCTCCAGGCCTGCCTCTTCCACAGGTGGCTGCCCACAGGCATGACACAGAAGATGGCACTTTTGCAGCATAAGGGGCCAGCTCACTGGATCCTGACAGCTCAGAAACCCATGCACCCTCACACCAGAGCACACAGCAACACAAAAACTCAGTCTTACAGTGTAGAAACAGGATTTGGATGGACTGCTTCCAATACTTTGAACTAAATTTCACTGTCTTCCCTAGTAAACAAGGGTGGAAGTGTCTCTGGACACCAGAGGTGCCAAGTGGGGCTCGAGGTGAGCTCCAGCAACCAGATTAGGGAGGGATGCACTGGAGCAGGGTGGGAGCAGCTGCTTTAAAATCCCTTAGACTGAAGTTGAGGCTATGGCTCAACCCAGGTGTTCATTCAGATGTTTGCATGAATTATTTTCCTTTGCAAGTGGTTTCTTTAAGAGCAACTGAAATACTGAAAAATAACATCAATTTGGATTACTTTGGTGCGATGATACTTTGCTCCCCTTCACTTTACCCTGTGTAATTCTTTAAGTGCAAATAATTGTCATTCTTTTCACAATTTTCATGCTGATGGTCACTGCACAAGTCAAACACGTTATGGATTTTACCACCAAAAACAGTAATCTTGAAATTGCCCTGCCGCAGGTAACAAAGCACATAAGAAAACCCAAACAAATCAATAAACGTATGAAAATAATCCTCTAGCGTAGTTATATGTATTTGCTGCCAGTCACTCAAAGCACAAAATAACGATCCTCAGGAAGGAAACAAGCTTGGAAACATTCATGTGGATGTTGAGTATTACTCTACAATGCAACATTTGGGATAGTGCCATAGTCAGCTCTTAGAGTGTCTAATGAAAAAAAAATTCAGTGCAGGCTGCCCACCAGCGAGGTTAACATAGCTACATAGTTCTACTACCAAGATGATCCTAGTAATAGGAAAAGCATTACATATGTATTTAAGGTAAAAAAGGTACTCGCTGTGATAAGAATGAGGGACAGTAAATTTTTCTGACATGAAATACTAGCTAGGAGGTAAACTTGCAGTTGAACTGTATGATTTTTTTATTCAATAAATGCTTCTTAGTAAGCTTGTCATATGTGTAAGGCTCAAGCAGCATTAAAATAAAAGCTGCTTCTTAAAACTCAGTTCCACAGACATCCTAAATTTGGCATACGAGGGATACTTTCTACATCATTCCTTAAATTCCTTTAAAGACCTCTCCCACTTACAGCAGCAGCTTCTGCTTAAAACTCCAACAAGGTCTCTTTCTTTGCATGTTAGATTTATAAACATAGACTCTTTTCTTGGCAAAATGAAAACAAATAAAAAACCCAAGCAGATAAACAGCAGTGAATGGATTAGTTCTCCAAAAACATTGTGAATTCCTCTGCTCCTCTGTTTTATCCCAAGATTATTACATAATTATAATTCTGGTAGCCATAGTGCTGAAACAATTGTAATGGGAATTTCTTAACCTCACTGAACACTGAGGTACAAGGAAAGGTACTTGCTTTAAAAAAGAAAATACCAAACTCCTTCAAAAACAAAACAAAAGAACAGTAAATAGTTTTGCTAAACTAGAACATATCTATTATTAAAAATATAGTGAAGACTTCCCACAATGATCAAACATTTATTTGTAAAAGAGACACTAAAGAAAATAACTTTGCAAAGATATTTGATTTTGAGTGTATAAGAAAGGTATATCAATTAATTCAAAGCCCAGATACATCTGCAAAAGCTCATAGGTCACAGACTCAAATACTAAAGAAGGATAGACTTAAACAGACCCTTATTAAAACCTAGTTTTAGACTGAATTATAGAACATGTAAGGAAAACATGCAGTAATAGTTCCTGACAAGTGACAAACACATTGTAATATAACAATTCGAACTCATCTTCCTGATTCACTGTCTTGAGAAGATGTCTCAAAAACATGCAGAAGAAGAAGGCTAGGAGAATTACCCCTCAAATTCATTTATATTACCTTCCTATAAACACAATATCACTCTCACTTTGTTTTCTGCAACAATTACATAAATTACATAATTCAATACCCATGAGGATTTTATATCTGTCATACTATAGGACTATGATTTATCTTGCTGTTTTGAAGTAGAAGGTTTCTTGGTGCTTTTGTTTGGTGTTTTAGTACACATTTCATAGCACAGACATGACTGTAAACAAAACCACATTTAGCCCATGCTAATCAAAGTAATAATGTGAATATTCGTGTGCTTTGCAAAACAGAACTTGTTTCATTCTGTAACAGGTAATAAATGTAGCGGGTAGCTCTAAGGACTGACATCAGCTGCATTCTTATGTTGGCACTAACACCAGGATGCCCATCATATATTGGCCGATCAGTTTCTCATTACTCACTTTGATATTTTCCAGATATATTTTTGAGTAACGGTTCCATGCAGTTTAATATCAAAATCATGTGAATATATTTTTCCCTTTACAAATACTGAGAATTGTTTGCATACTTTGGAATTTTAAAAATAAAAATATGTGAAAAATAGCCAGCAGATCATTACAAATGAAACCAATATGGTTTTCGGCAGCACAAGATAAATAAATCTGCTGATGGATACAGCCTCATTTTGTTGAGCTCTGACCAATGTTTGATGAATGTCCCAAATGAGTTTCAGTTTATGAATGAAAGATTCATATTAAAAAAGACAAGGTGACAAAGTGAGGAGAAGGATCATTTTTTTTTATGAAGTCTGTTAATGCTCTGTTCTGGACTGCAATATATTAAATTATCCCAACTAAATACTTCCTGGACCCATGATCTTAACTGGAAAATATTTCTCTCATTTTCACCCCCAGGAAACACTTAGCTTTTTGTAAACATTCCAAAAAAGTTGAGGCGAACTAAAACAAGGGCACAGTAACACGACAAGTTCTTAAGAGGTTTTTCTTCTACTTTGGAGTAATCTTTTTCACAGATGAGAGGGAATCAGTAATGTCCTTTGACTGCTTTGTTTCAGGCACAGTGCTGAAAATCTGTGACTTTATCCCTTGTCTTATGTTTGTTTTTTAAAGCATGATTTCTGAAATGATATGATTAAGCATAGATTTATTTTAATTGAAGGGGACATTTCTAGTAGTAAAGAGCCTGGAAATGCAAACCATAAAGGAAAGAAGAGAAAGTCAAAGAGAAGCAATTCAAAGGTTACTTCTAAAATCTCTTTCTGTTTCTTAACACAGATGGTTTTGTGAAGTGCAGTTGATGAATCTTAACTTTTTGCTTGCCAAAATTATAATCAGCAGCAGCTGCATAAAACAAGGCAGTTATGGCAGCTGGAAAGTCCCTAGAAAAGTCACATCTAGTGTTTGGCTTCTACCCTAAATGGTAGTGATCCAAAAGGGGGTAAAGTGGCAGAAGATACACATGTCATCTAACAGCCCCAGCTGCATAACATCCAATGATCTGTTGAGCGTTGCTACAGAGAGCATTATACTCTTTGAGGTGTGTTCAGGATCACACCTTTGTAAGTGGAATGAAGGAGAAAAGAAGTTTTCCTTTTCTTCTTTCCTTTTAAGATGAGATCTCAAAGCGTTTGTACAGCTGGTCACTCTTTCAAAACCCAATACTATGTAATACCTGTTCAGTAAGGTTTTACCATTTGGTAAAAATTGTTTTCAATTACACCGCTTTCCGACAACAGTATTTTCAGTCATGCCAAAGCAGATGTATTTGGAGCGTTAACTCTAAAATTCAATTTCAGCAGTGCCCACTATTATTACATGGAAGTTTTACATTGCTGTAAGTTTTAACAATCATTTTATTTAAGAAGACCTACTTAATGAAAAGAACTCTGATCCAGAAAATACTGAATTTCTTTCTCCCAGTTTTTTCCATCTCAAGTTGAAGTTTTCTACCTTCACAGAAGAAAGGAGGGCGCGAAAAGATAAAATTAACAGTAACAAATCACCAGGACCAGATGATATCCAGTCAATAACTGGATGATAGAGTTGAACCAACTACTGATCTCTAAGTCTGTAGTAAAGAATTTAATGGAAACTGTAGGAGCAAAATTAGAGGGGGTGTGGATAAATGATAGACAAGGGAAGAGTCAAAGTGGCCATCCTGAGGAGGACTGTTATGTTACAGGGCTACTGAAGTTCTGCAGATAAGGGAGTTCTGGTTTATATAATCTGTATTTCGTAAAGTGTTTAAAAGAAACAAACAGCCACAGGGTGGGAGGAAATACACCTCCGGTGAACTGTCACAGCAACAGTTGGGATTGGTTACTTAGTACAGTGATTTGAGACTATCAGTGGAGATCTGCAGAGATTCATTCATGGCATATGATGTCCAGTGTAATCACTCACATTTGGTAATGGGCACCATGCAGTGCAGAAACACAGCCCTTTGATGGCCTTTTGTTATTCGGTATAACAGAATCTTTCTGACTAGAATGACGTACAAGAAAGTCCTTACAAGTTTCAGTGACCGATCAGTAAAAGAAAAGATAAAGCATAACATCAAAATCTGTAGGACCTTGACTAAATCCCAGAACTGTGATAGATACCTCCATGAAAACATATCTGATGTTCAATTTAGCTGTCAAAGTAAACAGAATCTTAAACATTTTATTAGGAAAGGAACAGAGCATATGTATGTAGATATTATTCATGGTTCTTAATATATACCAAATGCATGCTTTCCATTTGAATCCTATTTAGTTCTTGTGCCCTTGAAAATATAGTAAAATCAGAACAATTCAGAGGAAACTATGTGGATGCTAAATCAATTTATGGCTTCAAAAGGAGAACAGATAAGTTCACAAAAGAGAAGCACTAACTTAAGCATAGAAAGCTATTTAAAATAAAAGTATTATTCCCTCTGATATGTTAAAAGGAATTGAGGTTTATTTAGTTAGGGGGGAGGGGGAAGGGAACAATTGGCAGAAAATTTAGGTCTAGGAAAAATAGAGTAATTTCAACCAAATTATTTTTAACTAGAAATTCACTAAAGTCAGTAACAGCAGTAATAAAATTTGAAAGACTATCTGAAATGTTTTGTCCCTTCTATTTTTAATTGCCTTGTTCTGCTGGAAGTGTTACCTGGCAAATACAGTGGTACTTTTTTTTAGTACTTCACATCTGTGTTCACTTGCAGCAGACAGTTGGGATCCGCATATTTGAACATAACAATTGAAATGTTTCTCTGTTTCAAAACAAAATATGCATTTAAACAATAAACTGGTCTAGTATTAGGTACGGAGGTTGATGGCCCTGTCTGTGACAGGGGGGCTGGAGCATGACTGTGGGAGAATAAGTTACATGCGATACATGATGATCATTGAGGTCCCTTCCAACCCAAGCCATTCTATGATTCTATGATTTTAAAAAAATATTATTGATATTCAACTATGTAATACTTTCCAACTTCCAAGCCCTAGACTCTCCATAGTTGAAGATGTCTTATGTAATACACAAATCTGGTAATTACATGATCTGGTAAGAAATGCTATGTAAAACAACACTTCTAGATTTTTTTTTCCCAAGAGTTTGTTTTTCTGTCCTAAATTAGATCATAAATTCATAGGAAAATGTTCTAAATATTAACGTCAATATTGTACAGTTGATTGCTGGATACATGCTTTTTTCTGCAAGAGATTTGCCAGGGTGTTCTTATCTGAAAATGAACATTTATGCTTGGAAATATAGTGTGTGAGATTCTTTTACAGCATTAAAACACACCTATTTTCTATGCATTTTTAAATGCTTTTTTTCTTTCTCCTGAAAAAAATTCCTAGTAGTTGTAATCTCAAACCAGGAGCAGTGATAAGCTCTCTTCATCAAATGAAGTCATTCACACGGTGTTAAAATTCATATCATGGGACCTACCTTTTCTGCTAACAGTTCTCTGATCTTACTGGCTTGGAGACGGAATTTCATTAGCTGTGACTCCAGAGTTAAACATCTTTCCTTCCAGTTTACAGTACCTTCTGGCTCTGAAAGATCAGCCATATTTATCCTGGAAAAAGGAAGAGGAAAAAAAAAACACCTCAGATTGAGTCTGTATTTAACGTCTGACTTTTAAAAATAAACCTACCAACCTATTTTATATAAATCTCAAGAATACTCCCAACTACTGTGCATGTACAGCTCCATAAAGCAGTGAAAGTACATTAGCTTACAAATGCCCTTATCATAAAGGGAACACTTCTGAAGTCTATGTTGCTAATATTTAGGTTTACCTTAATTTAATTTCTTTACTTATTTCAGGTCTGCAATATGTTTTCTTTATCATAAGCAGCGAAATGCCAAGAATGATAACCTTATCATACTGTATGTATCCCTTCTTGCATAGTGAGACTTGTGGAGAACTATCCTTTTGCTAAGAAAATGCTTTATATAGGTGTTAGTGTGTATGAATTAGTACCACATCTGTTTTTATGTTGGATTACTGATGGGCAGGTGATTCTTAAAGGGTTTTAAAATTCATATGCTTATTCAGATTGCCTTGAATATTTAATCTCCTTGATGAGATACAAAGTTGAGCTTATGGTTCCAGATACAAAGGCAGGTGAGCAAATAGTCTCTAAATGGGTCCTTCCAAGGAAAACAATATCTTCACATTAGATTTGCAGCAGATGTAACAGATCTCAGAACATCCTGGTTCATCTGTGTTTCACGTTCAAACCCATGCTTTTATCTCCATGTAACTGCTCAGAGAATTAAGCTCTGTGCCCTTTTGGACAAGTATGGCTGGAAAAATTATTCAGGATGAGAGCTGGCTCGTCATGCTTTAAGTCTGAGAAGCCAAGAAAATCACCTCTGTGCAAGCAGAAGGACTGGGCTCTGTTGTATTCCTGCTATTTGCAGACAGCTTAATAGAGTAAGAAGAGGGCTGAACTCAACCACTCAGCTCAGAGTGCTTCCTTGTGAGTGGAAGCACTAGCCATTGCAGGGACCTGAACACGTAGGCTTGGCTTTGGGAATAACACTTGGATTCCTAGGAGAAGTCAATTTATCTCAGAAGTATCTCAGTGGAAGGCAACAAAAAACAAATAAACATCAGTCGCGTGGTTATGCTTCATGTTGGTCACCTGTGTCACGTGATGCTCACATAGAAAGTCAAGTAGCCTTTTCTGTGTTACACTGAGAGTACTTTTTGGTTCTTTCCTGAAGGTTCAATATCATAGCTAAGCAGGTGAAAAGGTGGAAAAACTCTCTCAACTCTTCTTTCCCATGCACTGATTTATTTGTTACTTTTATTCTATTTCTACGTTAGAAGAAAAAAATAGGAACATTTTCTATGTTAGAAGAAAAAATAGGAACATTTTTCACCATAGCTGTTTGTCTGAAGGTAACTGCTCCACATTTACCCTCTTTTTCTCTTGGTCTTGCAAGCTGTGTTTCAAGTTGTTAAGCACTGAAGTTACAACCATCCCTATTCAGGAATTCCTACTCTGGAGTTCAGGAATCCCTGTGGAACAGCTGGGATTTAAGCATGTTATTAAAACAGCTTCCTGAACTGATCCTACAACACCCAAGTTCTAAACTTTAAGCACAGGAACACTTAGTCAGCTGCAAGCCCTGAAGGTGATTGGTGTCTTGTACCATTTCACCCATTACTTTCAGCTTGGACTTCCTAGGACTGTGGGGAAGCAGGCTCCTCCCCTTGTCCCATCCCTGATCCTCCCTCCTTATGTAGACTCCTCACGTGCATGGGGATACTTCCAAGCAGCAGCTTCTCCTACTTTACAAAAGGAGCAGAAGTTTCAGGCGTGGACTGGGGCAGATGGTCCGGTCTCCCAAGTGATGAAGAATGACGCTTTCCTATTAGACTGTCTATGTAGGATTTTTATTTACAGCGCTTTTTGACTAATGACAGCTACACAAAACAGAGATGAACTCAGCCAACATCTGGTTAACAGTAGGAAATCTCAGTGCTTGTGGCGGCGAAAATGCAAGTGGATATAGTAGGGAAGGAATTTTTGCTTTTTCATAGGGTGCAATATTACAGGGTGGAGTTAAAAATGTTTGTGTTTCAACAGACAAAACATGTGAGTGGATGGATTTCTGGCAGCGAACAATGCGTTCAGCCAAGCCATGTCTCTATGTCCAAGCTAATTAATATTCCACCGTATAAACACTGCAGATAAAAAGTTCGAGAATAACTCTTTTTTTTATTGTGGGAAGCTTGTTAGAGATTATAATAATTTACTTCATACTTTCCAAAAAGCCAATGGGTTCTGGAAATATTTACAGGCACATAATGCACTGTTTACAATTGCGGAGTGAATGATCTTGCTTTGAATCAATGACTTCCTGTTTCTTGTTTGATTCCCCAAGGGAGGAAAAAAAATGAGTTCATCTCTTCTGGCTTTAACGGAGCGCTCTGAATCAGCACTGTAACCTTCAGTCCTCCCCTCCTTCCTGCTCCGTTCCCACTGCAGAGCCCTCCTTTCCTCTCAGTCTTCAGAAACGAAATCTTTTGAAAAGTAAACTCAAAAAGCACCCATTAAAGTGGTAAGTTCTAATTATGTCATCAAAAATTAATTGAGACAAGTTTGACAAGTCTGGAAAGATTAAATTCGTCTATTTTTCATTTTTTTAAGTTTATAAACCTCTTCGCAGGCTTCAAGAAGCCAGAATGTCACATTCTCCCCCAAAAGCATTGAAATTATTTCCTTCTCTTTGCTGTCTGCTTGGAAATTATCAAAATACATTTCAGGGGGAAGGAGGGAACCGCGTCCCAGCTTTTTGAAGTCTGGTAAAAATTTACATATTCCTCATCGTGCTGTCAGTGTTTTCCCCCATATTTAACACAACGCCGCGTTCTGTCCGCGTGTTCCATACGTCCCGTCACTACTGGACAAAGTGGGGTCAGGCCTTCCGCTACGAAGGGTTTGCGCAGTGCGTGTTGGCCGCGCGATGGTGAGCAGCACCATCCTGAAACACCACAGCCCCCATGGCCGGGCTGCGGCCCTCCCTTCTGCCACCCCAACACCGCACTTCCAAGTTAGGTTTTGGAGCCAAGAAGGTTGGGCAGGAGAAAGGAAATGGTGAGACACAAAGTGGACCTGTTTGGGAATCAAGGCAGCGTTTTCAGTTTTGTCACCGGCCAGAGGCCTTACTCACACAGAAACACTGCTAACTTTATTTTCCATTTGACTCATTTTGCATAATTCCGTGCCCAAACTGTACCCTGAGCTATTTAAAACTGCCCTCAGAACCCCACGTACCAATGGTCCTCCCCATGCCGGCACGGGGTGAACCCGTGCAGGGCGGCCAAAGCGCACCCACCACCGCCCCCACGCGTCTCCTCGTGCCCCGCTTCGTTGGCTGCACGTTTAAAGGCGCTTACGCGTTAGGTGAGATTCTGAAAGCTGACGGCGTCGGTATTTCAAAAAGACCTTCACGTTAAATGTTTACTGGGAAGTCCGCGTGCTTCTCGCTTTCCTTGTTCAGAGGGTCGCGGCAGTGGGACCGCCGCTCACCCCCCGGCACCGCCCGCCGTCCCCCGGGTCCCGCATCAGCGTCACGGCCGTGACCTCACCGCACGTCACCCGCCGCCGTGATGCCCCCCGCCGCCCCTCGGGGCCGCCCGGAGCTCCGCGCCCCCCGCCCGGCTCGCCCCGCTCGCAAAGGGAGGGAGGAAGGCGAGGACGAGAAGCTCAAACCTGACCGGCCGTGGCTCGCCGCGCCGGGCGCCGTCCGGGCTGTGGGCACTGCGGGGCCGCGGCTGCCCGCCCCACCATCCCCGCGGCGAGCGGCGCGGCCGCCTGAGCGACGGCCGCCACGGCCACTGAGGAGCGGGGGGCCGCCCCCGGAGGGGCGCCCGGGCGGGGCCTGAGCGGCGGGGCGGTGGGAGGACGGCGGCGAGAGCGCGGAGGGCGGGCAGGGCCGCGGTGTCCTCGCCAGGGGCAGGGTAGGTGCGCCTAACGCACCCCTTCCTTGGCAGGGAGCGCCTTCTTCGTCCCCGTGTCCTCATTCATTCGTTAGTGGGGTATTTTCCCCTGACTCGTACTACATCTCCAAAGAGGAGAATGCGTTAGGAAGACATCACTGCGTGTCCCGAGGTTCGCCAGCTGTAACGTCGGCATTTGCTGCTATGTATGTTTCCCCTCTAGCTGGAAGGCTGTTACATACAAACCCAAGCGCTGGAGCTGTGACGGTAGGGATGAACGGCTCTTGGAGTGGGTTTGTGTCTATGGGTATCAGCCCGCTGTGCGCTGCAGTCATAACAAGGGCGAGCGAGCAGGTGCACGTGCTCCTGTGTCATGTTGGCAGCGGGCCCGTCGGCCCCTGGGGCTGCAGCGAGCACACGTGCGCCTCGGGTAACGCGTGCGCCTCGGGGAACAGCGGTCTGAAGTCTGCGCCAAGGGCTTCCCGAAGTATCGAGTTTTAAGAGCAAGTAACCAACGTGTTGCGTGTCTGACACCTTCAGGCACCGCCCTCGCATACCCGTCGGCCTGGACTGACCCGTGGGGACTGTGCTTTGGTTGGGCTGTGATCTGGAGAGGTCTCCAGTTGTACAGGTTCTCCCGTCGCGTAAACCAACTGCAGTTCCACGCTGTGTTCTTCTCCTGGCGTTCATCTCACACGTGCGTACAGTGATGCAGTCTTTTTGGGTACACTGCTCCTCACACTCACGTAGGAGTCACTGAAAGTGCGTGTTTTTGTGCCTGAAAGAAAATAGAAAGTCCTAAAAGCTCCCATATCCCATCTGATGACCCACACGATTTCACTTTTTCCTATTCAGTTCAGCACAGCTCCAGTTTTCCACACGGTTGCTTAAAGCATCTGAATAACTTTGCTGAAACCACTCATATGGTGGTAGATTCCTAAGTGCCTCTTGCATTTCTTAAGCACTTGCCACTGAAAAATGCATTAAAAATACGATTGCTAGAATGGCGAGAAAGAAATCAGTTTATACCTAATATCTTCTGCACAGAATGCCTTGAAACGCCACGTTAGAAACAAACGAACTGAAAAAAAAATGCTATTTTTTCAGATTAAAATATTTGAGCAAAAGATGAAAAATCTTTCCCTCTGTTCCTAACCAACGCCGTACAAAATGATTCCGTATCGGCGTTTAACGCGAACTTTGTCCGTATCGTTTGCCCAGAGCCGTTCCCGGCAGACAGACCCGGCGCTGCGGGGAGCGTTGGGACGGCGGAGGCGTGGAGCCGGGGCTGAGCGGGGCTGTGCGAATGGCAGCGTCGGACCGCGAGGGGGAGAGCAGAGCCCGCTGCTCCGGGAGCGGTTTGGCTGCTCGTTGTGCGGCTGGACGTTTTCTTCGGCTTCAGATGATAGCAGCAATGCTCTGCAGCCGTGCGGCTCTGATAGGGAAAGAGATACGACACCAAAGATGTGAGATAAGCATAGAAAGTGCTTGCTCGCACGAGGGTGGACTCATGGAGAGGTATCCAACCTGAAACCAGAATGTCCAATTTCAGGGTTTATGAGACTGTTGTGAGTGCACAGAATGTGATTCTGACACGCAGGATCAGGGAGCCTTATGAGCCTGCCACAGCACGTGGGGCTTATTCTTGCTTCTCTGTCCATGGATAATCATTGTGACCATTAGGTTTAGCTATTTATGTCTGCAATTGGAAAAGGTATTCCAGTTAGCACCTTGCTATTCCAAAACCTGCGGTCAGAAATCATCTTCTGCAAGGTCATTTCTACCTGGAATTTTTAGAAGGATTTCATGTATTTTAAACTTTCAATGGTACAGAAAGATCCTACAGTACTGTTTGTATTTGTTGTCACGCAAAAATTTGATATAAGTGAATGGATAATTTTCAGTTATTGGTATAATTCAATGAAAAGCATCACTTGGTCTTTCCAGAAAGAAGGCAGCTTTAAGGGTTTTATTTAAGTGGATGGGGGACAGGAGAAATATAATTCCTGTTCAGTTCACGTTATTACCATGACATATCCTAAAACGTTGCTCTTTGAAGGCTACGGCTTGTCTTTCAGGGACAGGAAAATAGCATCTGCCATAGACGAGCTGTAATGCCTGTGCTTTGGTACCTCTGAATGGAACGATCTGTACTCATTTCGATTACCGCTAAAGGCTTTTTTTTTTTTTTTTTTTTTTTTTTTAAGCTAAGAAAATATGCAGCTTTTGATGAAGTCTGCAGTTTGCCTTCGAAAGCACAACTTCTTTTTAATTGTTTGGCGCCACAGAGTGGTAAAAGGTTGTATTGCTCCGAATAACACCGAGTTTCAAAGCTCGTGGTCCGCCTTGGAAATAGGCTCTCCGTGTAAACCATTGTGCTTACTGGAGACAGGCATACAGACCCTGAGCTTCAGGACACCGACATTTACAGCTTCCGAATTCAGGTCTTCAGCAGTTGTGTGTTAGAATGCTTCCTTTGTGAGCAATCAACTTGGTGCAGTGTTGATTTGCTGCAACTGTAATGCTTGTAAATGCAACGCTGTCATGTTTGCAAACATAAACCTGATGTTTTTAACCACGAATCCGGCACAGAGGAAGCATCTGATGAGTTGCGGAGATGGGCTCAGCCTTCCCAGCAAAACCAGCCCAGTGCCCTGCCTGTCCCAGCCTGTGCCACCTGCTTGTTTTGTTAGATGCACAGCAGGGCACAGACAGCATCAGTTCAGTGGCTTGTTGCTCCTTAGCAGCAGAAACAGAAATTACGGAGTGACACTTTTCCATAGCAGTGAAGCTGGATAACCCATGCCTGGATGGCTGCTCGTGCTACGGCACATTTGGAGCTGTAACAACATCCATGACATAGTGTAGTTTTGTGTGGCAGTGTGTTGAGCTAGTTCTAAGTGATTTTTGGGGTACAGGAAACTTGTGGTGCTTTTGGGGATCAGAGCAAGTAAAGTGTGTGGCTCTTGTGTGCTACTCTTTCCTTTCTTGAGACGACTCTGCCTTGCACTGCTGTAGCAAAGCCATTCCAGGAGGCAGGAAGCAGCTGGACAGTTGTTCCTGGGGGGACAGAAAGTGAGCAGTGGTACAGGGAGCTGGAACTTACAAAGGGTTGGTGTCTTGAGAGGTGAAACTGAAGTCCTGAGCAATAACGTTACACAGGAAGACTGCAGCTGACCAAAGGGTCGAGCCTCATTTTCTAGGCTCAGTTCAGTGACTGAGCAAAGCAGGCAGATGGTCTTGTACTAAGATCCACCTAATGTACATTCAAGAAACAGGTATATGTGGCACTGAGGGACACAGGTTAGCGGGCATGGTAGGTTGGGATGACAGTTGGGCTGGATTTTATTGGTCTTTTCCAACTTTGATGATTCTGTGGTTCTAAGAGATGCCGACTGAATATAAAACATGCAGGTCTTGAAGCGAAGGAGCTGCAGATGTAGTGCAGATGGTCAGAGATGCCGCATCCACTGAAATGAAGATGCAATTGCTGGACTGAGCAGGGAGGCTGAACGGCGAGGGATGCCCAGCATGCGCCTGCACGGCATGGTGCCAAGCAGTGGGGCCAGCTTCCTACGGACTGCTGCACGCGGAGCAGGGGGGAAATCACCCAGACGGGGGAGAAGCCCAAATAATTTCTCACGCGTATGGATGTACCAAAACCTCCGGTGCTGCACCTTTCTCCTCACCGCCCCCCCCACCCCCCCTGCTCCAGCAGCGCGAGCGAGAGAAGGCCGGAGGGCCGAGCCCCGGGGAGGGGTGTGCCCGGCTCGGCGCAGGCGGCTGCGGGCGGCACGTGGTGCGGCGGAGCCGGGAAGAGAAGTGGAGCAGCGCCGCTGGACGAGCCTCTCCCGGCCTGGGTAAGGACCCGCGGCTGGCGCGGCCTCCCTCCGTTTCGCTTTCTCCCGCTCTCGCCCTCCGCGGCGCCGGGGCCTCCGCGGCGGCGGCGCCGGGTCCCCTGCAGCTATGGCGGTGCCGCCGCCCGGCCCGGCCGCTCCGCAGGCCCTGCCGTTCGCCGGGCGTGCTGGGGCGGCACCGCGGTGGCGCGCTGGCTTATTCTGTAGGCCGCCGCGGTCGGCGAGAGCGCCGTGTCCTCGCAGGGCGGCGCGAGGCCCGCTGCGTGTGTCCCTCCGGTGCCGCGGGGCGAGCGGCGGCCCCGCAGCGCTGCCCGGAGGGGCGGCACCTTTGGGAGCTGCGCCGTACTGCGCGGAGCGGAGCGACGAAAGGGCTCTCCGTGCTGGGAGATCCTCAGGAGCCGCCTGGACGCCGGCCTGGGCAGCGCTGCTCCTGAAGGGGTTGGAGCAGAGCGGGTCCCTGCCGGCCTCATCGCTCTGTGGGAATGAGCTCCTCAGTGAAGCTGCAGCACACGTTTACTTTCTATTATCTTAAGGAGGGAGAACAAATTCCTACTCGTAACACCTATTGTAGCGCGCAAAGAACTGGCCGGTCTGCTTTTAAGATACGAAAGTGCTTCACTACATGGTCCTAACCTTACGTTGCTACCATTAAATTAGTTTTAAATTAGCTTGATCAAGTAGCATACAGCAGAGCAGCTGACCTTTTGTGGTATCATTCATGTGCCCATGCGTGGTGGTGCTTTCAGAGTGTGTTCAAGGGACACCACAGACTGCATAACAAGTGCAGTGAAATGCCCACTGACCATCTGTGGTTCGTTCAGCAAACGTGAACTTGTGTTCTCTGTTCTCCTCTCTGTGCCATGACGTTGTGGCAAATTTTGGGCAGAGTAATTGGAATGGTTCAAAACATAGAAAAGAGAGCTACTATCTTGCAAAATAATACAGTAAGCATTATTCTGTGAAAAGACCTCTATAGGAAGCATCCATAATTATGCTTTTTAAACAATGTGTCTTGCTGGTTTGTTTTTCCCTTTGGAACAGGTGTCTCTTGATCAGCTAAGATGGTTTTGAAGAAGAAGAAGGAAATCCAGGTTGATGCGTTCTCTCTTGATTGTCAGCAGCTTGAGAAACTTCAGGGTAAGCTTGTTTTCCTCAAACTAAACTTGTATCATTTCTTTTTCTATTAGAAATGAGTATGAGTAGCTACTGAAATTGCTGTTTTAAAATATTTTGTTTGTGATGTTTTAGTTTTGTGTGGTTTTGTTCTTTTTTTTTGTTACTATTTTTGCTTTTGTGTGTGTGTGTTGTTAACAACTTCTTACTGTTTCAGAGTTTAAAGAATCTTTCGGTCACTTTGCCTTTGGTTTGTAAGCTGTTTCCCTTGTTCTGTCAATGGCGTGGAGGTGTTAGAATGCCCTCTGCGTGGTCCCGCTTGCAGGCCTGTAATTCAGGGCTATCTGAAATGCTAGCCTTTAATAAGTGGGATAATGCAGAATTTCAAAGAATCACAGAATGGTTGAGGTTGTTAGGGCCTTCTGGAGGTCATATTGAGAATCTTTTCACAACCTTGGCATTTTCTGTAGTTAACTTGATTTAAAGATACTGTTAAAATGCTCTTTTATTCTGTAGTGCTTTTTGCTTGAGGTAAGCTTCCACTAATTAAAAAACAGACAAAACCGAATAACACAGGAGTTGAATGCCAAAGTTTCTGCGAGTTCTCGATTCTTGGCCTTACAGATGAGAAGAAATGAACTGTCAGACCTGAGATTATCTATCTAGTCTAGTGTTGGTTGTCAGGAGGTAAGATCAAACTTTCTTTTGAGGTACCTGCAGCAGGCAGGTAGGAGGTAGTCCTGGGACAGGCTGGTTTCATTATGAATTTAGCCTGAGCTGTGGTTCTGGGCAGTCAGCTCTAGGTAACCCTGCTTTTGAGCAGGGAGGTTGAAGCGGATGACCTCTGGACATCTCCTCCAACCTCAACAATTCTGTGATTCTGTGACGATCATTTTCATGTTCAAGTTGAGGCCTACTATTCCTTCACATTAGAGCCAGTGATTGCTTATACATTGCATTTTCTTCATGCTTCTTATTATAATTCCTTTTTAAAAAGAGACTCTTCTCCCAAATGCAGAGTTTTCAAAGGCTGAAGAGCAAAATCTGGCATCTCTGCTTCTGCACTGTGCACAACTGAGCAATGGCATCCAGCAGATCCAATGTATTAAACAAGTAAGGTTTCACTGGTGTTAGTGTGGTGTCTTGGAAGTGATAATGTATTGCGTGCACCATTAGTGGGAAATATAGTTCTGAAATAAACTGTAACCTTTAAAGTGTTCCTGTGAAATGGTAAATTGCAGTTGTTACTCCTAAATATGCTATGTGGAAGTGTAGTCCTAATACAAATTGGCAAAGGCTGTGGCTACTGAGAGAGAGTAATGGAGGCCAAGTGATAACATATTTTGAGTTTGTATTTCTGTATTTTTGCTAGCAGAGGTGTTCTTGGACTGTATTTGACACCTGAATCTCAACAGAGTATGCTAAAGAAGGGACAGGTTTGCATCATATACTCAAATGAGAGGGAATTCCACCTCTTTTAATTATAAGGACATGTACAGAGTTTATTTTATTGATCAAGTATTCCTTTGTTTATAGATTATGCCTTTGGTAAAGGCGATGGATCAAAACTCTGCATGTGATCCCATGCTTAAAACTTGTTTGGAGATCTTGGGAGAGACATATTTTTCACTGGATGTGAAGAATCCCCTGAAAAAAGTATTAGCAAGGTAAAGAATTGGATAATAACTCTTTTTTTTCTGTCATGCTTTCCTTATCTAGAAGTCAGTAAATTTTCATGTACTCCAAATTGCTGTAATTGCTGAAAATATTTTGTAGTCATATGTGAATATGTGCTCTTTTTTCTTCCTCAGTTAGTTAAAAAAAAAAGAAGTGCAAATAATACAATATATTGTTGGATAAATATCTTCAAAGTGATGTATTACTGTAATCCTCTTTCATTACTTGAAAGACAATAGAGTGTATAATTAGCACTTTGAATTTTAAAATTTAACAGTAGAATGGAAATTTAAAATACATCTTTTAAAAGAATATCAACTTTGAAAACATAAAGAGAAGATGGTTCAGCGGAATCCTGACTGAACAGTATTTTTTCATGCCTACTTTTATTGTGATGAGTTTTCTGTTGCAAAGTCGCTGTTGTATTTCTTTAGGTGATTTATGGCAGCCTTAATATTTTCAAAATGCATTGCTTAGCTGCCTTCATTTCTGTGCATGAAAACATTTGTTCCGCTAAGACCTCCAGGGCTTCCATCTTGTATTTCATTTACTGCCAGGGCTTCATGCTGTTTTGACAGGTTTGTGTAGCTTCAAAATTAGAACACAAGTGGCTATTTTAGAGTATGTTTGATAGCTCATGTTTAGTGCTAGTGGAAAACTAGCTGCGTACATCTGTTTCTATTGCTGTTTTTTCATACTGTGGCAAAATGTATCTAAGATCAGTGTCTATGTGTCTTTTAGAAGTGTTACTTTGTGAACAGACTTTGGAGAGCCTGAGCAGAAAACAGTGCCTTCCAGTTGTTAGGTGTGTGACTAAAGGGAGGGTTACTTCAGTTTCTATTTTTTTTTTAAGGGTAAACAAAAATGTTAAGGAGTTCCTAGGTTTAGGTGGAGGTAGAAGATGGAAAAGAAAAGAAGTTATACGCATAAATTACATGTTTTCTTAGAAGTCTATAAAGTGTTAGTAGATCTGGGTCCAACTTAAGTGTTGTGTATCTTTAAAGATAAATATTCATATAGATCATGATGCTATAGAAATTGTGGACACTTGGCTTAGGAATCAAGGTATAGAGTATTGGGTTGTACGTTAACTTACATTCCACATGCAGGGATAATCTAAACCTTGCACAGACATTGCGTTAAAGGTACAAGTGCAAGCTGTCCTAGTTTTTTGCTGAATTGACTCATTGAAATAATTTCTGAAGGAAATCTTGAAAAAATGTCAATTGGTAAGAAAAATCCTCTTTGTATTCCAGAAGAAATACAGGAAGTCATGTGTGGACATTCTTAGATCTTTTTCCTCTTTATCTTCAATAGTAAAGATGTAGTTTTGTTTGCTGAAACTCTGAGAAGAGATCTAGTGCTGGAAGCAACATCTGTATATTATGGGAGATAGAGCTGACACTGACTTTAGTCAGCTGTTGACGAATACCTCAGTGTGAGGTAACTGATCATGCTGTTTCTTACTGTTGTAGTTCACTGAATGGTCTTCCTGAACGGTTTATGACATTAGCTGTACAAAGCTTTGTGTGCTGCCTTAGGGAAGAACTGGAAACCACAGATGTATATTTGTACAGAAAAGTACTGGACAACCTTGCTTCTTGTATGGAGGACTTCAACTTAGGTATGATGAATATATCAAATATACTGTCTTCTGTTCTAACTTGCTCAGCATTATTTTGTCTTGGTGTAGCACATAATAATAATGTTTACATCTTTATGTTAAAAAAAAGCTTTTTTTTTCACTTGTTAAAGTGTATTTTCTTTCCTCTAGGTAGAGCAAGTATTACGAATCTGTTTGAAGAAGGTAAAATTATGTTTATTAAAATAATTTTCACTTTAGATTATTGGGAGAAGGTTGCATGTGAAGGATTTGTGGCAGACATAAATGTCTGATTTCCCCACAATTCATTTTTAATGACAAGTACTTTTATATGGTACATTTGTCAAGGATTTCCCCTTGATTTGTCCCTTTAATTTCCAGGAGTTGATCTTGCTTTACTGAGCATCCTCATATGCAAATCGGAAAAGATAGCAGTGGGTGATCTTAAGGATCTGTTGGAGTCATTACTACTTCATATGAAGTAGCCTCTACCTTATGCCTTGTCATGAAGTTAAATAGGGTTACACTGAACTGTTAACGCCTAGTCTTGACTATAGCAGACTCTGATCTGCTTTGGCAAGACTTTTGTTTGGTAATAATTCTGCACAAGTCTTATCTGCTGGTGAGACATCAATTCAGTCCCATACTGATTCTATCTGTAAACTAGGAGATATTTGCATACCAGGTCACAGTATGTCAAGCTAAAGTTCAGAGCTTCCCATGGACCTTTTATTGCTGCTCTATCCTTGACTCCTGGAGATTTCAGCTTTTTGCTGAGGAGCTCTAACTCTGGATTAGACAACATGGGTAGGAAACTCTAATTTTGTTCTGGTTTGTTAGAAACCAGTGTGAGATTTTATTTTAGCATTGCTTCTTTGGGACTGCACTGAGTTTTCATTTTTATTTGTTTGTAGAGTGGAAGAAACACCACTATACTGATAACTTTTTGTTGTGACTGTGCGTACTCTGTATGTGTGATTGCTTTGCTCTTTTAAATAAATCAATAAATTAAATAATAAATAATAATAAATTAATAATTGTAATAAAAATAAATTAATTTTCTTTTTTGGATAAATTTATCACATAATTATTTTCATTAGTTCTTCAGTTTCTGCAAAAGGCACTACTTGACATACAGGAAGAAAACAGGCAAGTAAATTTAATATAAGCTGTGTTTTACCTGTTTTCATTTCACATAAATTAATGTGGAGTACCACTGTGATAGCCATGCATTGATGACAGATGGGAATGTTAGTTTACACTGATACACATATTTAAAAAAATCTGCTGATAAGTTTATTTTCTTATGTGACAATAATATGAGTGGAAAGAAACAAAATTAAAAGTGTTAGTCTTTAAGGCACTGATACTGTGTTGGAGCTACTACTTCTAAGGGAGGCCTTTGAGCTGTGGTTTTGCCATCTGAATTGTGACTGAAGACTGTAATTAATAAATACACTTATTAAAATTCAGGTAGAGTAATTCCCTTCTACTTTTCACGAGTATTTAATTCAGCACTGATATTCTGTTTGTCATGGCAGTCAACATTTTCCAGCATGACATAAAGCAAAGCCCCCTTACTGTGGTCTCTTACCACGTGCCTGGAGGATAAGGGTGCTTAATAGAGTGTTTTGTATGTTACAAGTTTACATGTTGTCTGTCTTCAAATTAGAAGAATGTTGAGTGATAGAAATATAGTCTGTGCATGAAGGAACTCTGATAAAATAAGAAGGGACCAGTACTGTGTTCTGTCAGTCTTAAGTTTCTGCTCTGTTCAGGCAGTCAAATGAATGAAAGTTTGTCATGGGAACCTACCGAAACTGCAGCAGAGTTTGTTGCTCTGTTTATTTTCATTTTAAAATGTTGCCCTTGAGTCTACTTCTTGTTTATTGCTAGTTACATATCTGCTCAACTCAAACAATAAGTTAGTTTCTACCATGAATTCTTTTTGAAGTTGATGGAATGGGAGTTTCTGGGAATGGCAATGGATGATTTTGGTTTCATCTTTGTGAGCATATTGTCATACCTTTATTTTTTTTTTTTTTCCACCCCTCCAGAAATAATAATGGAAATCGCATTGTTCAGACTCGGTTGATGCATGATTTATTGATGGCCATTAAAGTTTCAATGATGCTTGTACAGAAATTGCAAGAAAACATTCAGGGAAGTCTTTGGAAAAATCATGAGTCTTTTGTTTGGCAAAGTATGTGTAATTTACTGAAAAGCTCCTCAGACTTCCTAATGGATGGTAAGTTTAGTAACATTCAAAGACAGATGTTTTCATTTTATCAGTCTTGTTCTTTTTGCAGTAAACACAACTTGTATGTGGAAAAGCTTGTCTTGTATAGCTTGAAAGGAGGTTGAACTGTCAAGATTAATGGGACTGAGGAGCAGTAGTAGGACTTCCTGTGAGCTGTGACCTGTAGCTCAAAGTGTATTTCTGTATGAATTATGCAGTCAGATCTATTAATTATTGCACTGTAGCTAATCAGGTTTGTGGTTTTTATATTAGAAATTTCTATAAATGTAAGCAGGCTGTACCACAGTCCTTTTTTCTTACCATGGTGTTCTGTATTTTCTGTCTGTTGAAAGGTATTAATAGCTTCCTTCTGCACTGATGTAAAACTTTGTCAGTAGTTGCTATACAGACTGACACTACAGACTTGTGAATATGCAACTATAAGTCTTGGAAAATTCAATACCAATAGAATAATTTTGATACACAGTTCTGCCGCACGATGTTTACTTCACTTTTAACTAAAATACCTTTCTCTGCCATGTAGAAACTCTTCTGCAGACTGTTCAGACTACCTCAGGACTGGCCTTTATTCTGTTCACTAAAGCTATGTATGAGCCAGCTGAAGAATTACCTTCCTTGGTAAGTATATATCTTCTCTAAAGGTAATGTCATTAATCAGTCCTCCCAGTGTTGTTTTAGAGGCTTTGTTAATTCAGATAGCAGGACTTGCCAGCCTCTGTGTTGGTCTTTTGGAATTAAATCATTTATTCTCTATATTTATCAAATAGTGATATAAGGTTTTTGAATTTGTAAGAAAAACATGCAAATAATCTTTCAGATCTTCCAGGATTTGTGCTTGTGTACAGAGTATTTTTTTTCTCCTGTGCTAAGACGCTGTAATAGGCTTGATTTTGCTCTTACAGGTCAGTGACTTGCTCTGTAGATCGAGGAAACTTGCAGGCATGCCAACATGGTTTGTGAATAACTGTGGGACTCTGTGCACAGAGCAGCTCTCTGACTCTGTCCTTCTCTTCCTATGCCATGGAGCGCTGGCTATGCTGGATTGGAAGAGTGGCAGCATGGGTGAAAATGGAGAGAAACTATTACTAGATATTGCATCAGTCTTGTTGTCTCTGAGTTCAGAGTAAGTCTGCAATTTGATATTTATTGTTTCATGATTTTGGGGTGGCTGTTTAAATTTCTACTTGCTTTTTTTGCAAATGTTGTGGTTCTAGAAGAAGGGTGCAGTATCATAATATTAGGAGATACTAGCATGCAGAGGTTCAGTTCTGTTCTCAGTTACAAAGTAGCTGTTGTAATGGCTTGTCAACCTATTTAGGTGGTTTTAGCTGTGACCACTTAACAGCATGTATAGTTTGAAACATCCAAAACTTTTTTACATTACTTTTTTTTTCTTCAATGAATGGGTGGAATTTCCTTATCTGTTTTAGTGTGAGGCAAACTAGCGTGATGAATAGTTATTTTGAAACATAATTTATGTATTTATTTTCAATGTAAGTGAGAAATGATGTTTATGAACTTTGTTTGTTCTTTTGGAAAGGTTAAAAGAATCCAGCATGGCAACATCTTTGTCTAGAATCCTTGCTATTTGGACTAATTCAGCACTAGCTGCCCTTATTCCAGACTCACCAAATCTAAAAATGAAACTTAATGGGAATTCAGAGGTGGTTGGGAAGCTGCTGGAATACGTTTACACACACTGGGAACACCCTCTGGATGCTGTTAGACACCAAAGCAAACTGATATTCAGGAATCTTCTTCAGATACACCGGACCACCATTACTGGATCTGATGAAAAATCAGACCCATTCTTTGCAAGGCTAACCAGGCGTTTGCTGAGTTTGGAATGGCATGTAAAAGGGAAATATGCTTCTCTTGCTTGTCTTGTGGAGTGTCTGGGCACTGAAAATATACTGCAGTTGGACAGATCAATTCCAGTACAAATACTGAATGTGATGAATGACCAGTCTCTTGCACCCTATGCCAGCGATCTTTTGGAAACCATGTTTACAAATCACAAAGTCCAGTTTACTTCAGGTTCTCAGAAGAGCACTTGGATTGACCAGTGGCACGACGTCTGGGTTTCTCCTCTTCTTCTAATACTGTGTGAAGGGAACCATGACCAAACTACATATATAATAGATTACTATTTACCAAAATTACTCAGATGTAGCCCTGACAGTCTGAGCTACATGATTAGGATTCTTCAGGCTTCTGCAGATGCTAATCTTGGTAAGAAAATAAGTGATATTTGTAATCAGAATGATTTAAAAAAAAAGAAAAGAAAAGAAAAGAAAAGAAAAGAAAAGAAAAATCTTGGAAAAGTGATTTTCAATTCTTGTTAAAATGAATTTAGGAGAAAAAATTCTGGGTGTTTGCTTATTGCTGTCAGTGTTTCATGGTGGGATTTGTAATAATCTTGAGTATCTTCATGCTGTGAGCAAAATAGTCTGTCTTCTAGTTGTGTGTTCTTTACTCTTCACTTTACCTGTCAAGTTTTGTTAAGAATCAGTATTTTTTTCCTATTTTTCTGTTCTCCCATTATTTCCTGTATAGGCTTGTCCAATAGCAGGGCTTTAGGGATATTTTTTTCTTGCAAATATATGGATATGAGATTTATGATTTTTTTTTTGTAGTTTTGTCGTAATTGAGTGTAATTCTCAATTAATGTGTTTTGAGACATCACAAAGTCGTTTTTCTGTACGATTTATTTGTGAAGAGGCTTTTGGATTCTAAGCAATTTAGAATGAATTGAATCTATGACAGACTGTCTTTTGGATTTCTTTGGTTTAGAGAGGAAAAAGAGGAGATAGGTTAATGAGTTGGAGGTATGTGGAGTTTCTGACAAGCTCTGCAGTTAGTGCTTTGTTCATGGTGTTAATTAGACAATAATTATGACTGTATTTCATTTTCTTTAGGCTCTTGGAGTACCAGAGGAGCTCTTGGAGCCCTGATGGCATGCCTAAGAACAGCCAGGGCTCATGGACACCTGGAGCTTTCCAGCATTATGAGCAGTGGTCTTGTATCTACTGAATCTATAAAACAGGGTCTAGTCCATCAGCACAATCAGGTAGAGGGACAGTTATTTCTTTGAGTCTTTAGACATTAGATGATTTGCTTAGAAAATTAGAGGAATTGCTTAGATAAGTTCTGTGTCAGTATTCTTTTAAAACAAAGGTACCATCATGGGTGTCTATAACTCTTTTATATTTAACATCTAAATATCTTTCAGGTTTGCATCGATGCTTTAGGTTTGCTTTGTGAAACTCATCGTAGCACAGAAATTGTGTCTGTGGAAGAAATGCAATTAATTTTATTTTTCATTACATACAATTTGAACAGCCAGTCTCCTGCAGTAAGGCAACAGATATGCTCTTTGCTGAGAAAGGTAAACAAAATGTTTAATGTACTTACTGTTTTACTTACGTATCATTTCTCTAATTTTTTTCTACTACATTAGGAAGTTGCTTAAATGAAGGAAGAAACTCTTCAGATAGGTCTGTTTTATATACAACAGAATGACAGACAAGGATAACTTAAAAAATTAAGCAATAGACACCGTAGCTAATTGTGAATGGTAATGTAGTAGCACAATGTGGATAGGATAAGGATAGCATATGTATACAAAGAGTATGTTGGATGGGAGTAGGATGGAATAGGCTTAGATGAAACAACAGAAGCCCATCTCTATTTGTACTTGCCTGAAGCAGACTGAGAAATATGAGTTGTAAAATTTGTTTTGGAAGAAATGAAGTAGAAAGGGAGGGAGCTGTCGTGAGGTTAGTTAAGCTATAAAAATCTATGTGTGCTAATTGAGTTTTTTTAAACAAGAGCTTTTGTTCCATGGAAAATTGGGAGGTGGGAGAAGAAGAGCGGGTGTAAACTTGAGGCGGATGGAAATAGGTGTTGGAGGCATTAAGGGATGGGAAGGAGTGCGAAATGGAGAACAAAAAACCTTATTTTTCGTGGATCAGTTGTGTTGTGCTGCATATGAACTTTTAAAAAAAGTTGCAAATAATAAGATCTAGTAATTAAGCTGAAAATCTCATTAGCCCTTATTTAACTGTAAATGACTCTTGCCTTTGCTGTGTTTTGATTTTGTTCTTAAAGTTATTTTGTAGAATACGAGAAAGTTCTCAGGTGCTTTATAAATTGGAGCAAAATAAAACCAAGGAAAAGTTATTTGAGGACTCACCTAAAAGGAATCCTTTGGGGATTTTGCAGAAATACCGAGTAAGTAAATATCAATTATGTGAGATTGCTAGAGATGTAGTAGATAAAAAGAGATGGGAAGGCATTTCTCTGAGTCAGTTAATTTTTCTTGAGAACACCTCTGGGTATGTTAAGTCATGTCTGTATTAGGAGACACCATGGTATAGAAGGATTCAGTCATTTATATAACGGTATGAACACTGCTTGTGCAAGTTAATTTTGATTAAATGTAGTGTTTTGTCATGAACTGAGGGCTTCTCAGTATTTGGAGAGTATCTTTAAACTTCATTTTGTCAAAAGGCAATCCAGGTTACTTTCTGAGGGATTGCTAAGTGACCTGAAACGGTAGCAAGTGGAGAAAGACTGCATTTTAAGGATTTGATGCAATCATGATCTCTCTGTGGGAGCGGGGACAGGAAGCTCTTTAAGAAAACTAAAACTAAAGATCTCCCTTCCTTTGTGTGCTCTGGGAAGGTCTTGGTTTTGTTGTGTAACACTTACAGCAGAATGTCCTAAATTACTTAAACTTCTGTTTGCAGGGCAGCAAATAAACTGTTCTAAAATCTCTCATTTGAACTTTAGGATTTCCTGTCATCTTTATGTGACAAACTTTTTGAGGCATTGTTTCCTGGTTCGTCACACCCAACCAGATTTTCTGCCCTAAGTATTTTAGGATCAGTAGCTGAAATATTTTCTGTTCCAAAAGGTGAGAGACTGCTTTCTATTTGTAAATAAATCGCAATTGATGAGGTGTGGGGATGGGAGGTGTTGAAGATTCTTTTAAGGGAGCTGGTTAATTTCTGTCAAAGTAAAATAGGTAAAATATTTAGAAAGTACCATAGAAACTAAGTACTTTGCCACTTTCAGTTTATCCAAAGAAAGTATGGTACATTTTAATAGCTAATGGAATTCTGAAGTAATTACAAATGTCTATAGCCTGTTGAATATCTTTCTTAAATAGGGATTTTCTGGCAAGACTTTTCACTGCTTTTTATTTATTTATTTATTTATTTAGTCACAAAGAAAGATTTTGGAGAAGATTCAATATATTTAATAACACCACCTCCTTTACCTCTTCTAATTTGTTAATAGTATGTTATTTAAAATATTGAGACCATGAAAACTGTCAACTGAAAAAAAAATTATGTCCTTGAGACACATTCTAAATAAGTAATACCTGAACTGAACTGCTGCTGCCGTTACTTCAAAGTTTCTATGCTATCACAGCAACCTCAGTTGAAGAAATACTACTTAGAGCCTTGGTATATTGGCAGTTTTTCTAAATCTTGTCTCTGGATCATATGATCAACATGAAAGCAGATTTTTGATGTTCAGTTCTTATTAAGAGAATAAGACATCTAAAACTTGATTTGAAGAGGAATTGACCTTCTTGGTTGGTCTTCTTTTCTTAAAACCTGCTGTAAATCATTACTATGCTAACTTTATTATTGTGAGTTTGTAGCATACTGTTATGGCTTTTGATTTTTTTAGCAGAAAATTGTACTGGGAGTTGTTTGTAATAGCTTGAAGATTTAGGAGTGTAACAACACTTTTAAAAAGGAGATTAGCTGCAGTTGTGTTCTGTGTTGCAGCATGGTATGCTTGTTTATGTCTTAAAACTTCTGGCTTCTTTCTGGCATGAGGTCAGTCCCCAGAAACTGTGATAACGTGCAGAAGTCTGAAATCCTTTTTTGGAAGGAATTTCTTGCTAGCATTACCAAATTCCATGAAAATAATTTCGGAAGCTGAATAAGTGAGATTCTGTTTTTGGCGATGAGTTACTTTCTGTATTACTGAGAATAACTTTTTGATGTGGGAACTTTTTCTTCAATCATGAACAAGCCATCTTAAATACTCATTAGTATTAAAATAATGCTTTAGCTAAAATTCCATTTTAGAGTTTCTGGTAGTAGAACAAAATCAAATGTAAATATAATGTAAATATAATGCTTATTCTGGAAAAAAAAATTACAGCAAAACAATTTCTTTGAGCAGGCCAGGAGCAAGTTTTTAGATTGGATCAGGAGATCAATTCTGCTCGTGTCCGAACTTTGATTCAGTGTTTTGCAAGTACTTTTGAAGAAGTAAAAGTTCTAGCATTTGAGCTGTTGATGAAGCTACGTGATGTTGTGTTCAATTTACAGGTACGTAACTAAAAAATAGTTTAAAGGGAGTAATTTCATGAAAGATAAATGCTCTACGTTGAATTGGGTACTTGAATAAGCTGAGTGCAAGTAGTGTTCAGCCCTATTTTTTTCTATATATATATTTTTTACAGCTTCAGCCCTTACCTAAGAAGGCTAGTTTTGCTAACAGATGAAAAAAAGTATGGGCAGTTCATTGGGTATGGCTATAAACTGTTTACTAAGCACATTTTAATACTGGGAAAGAGCATACTCTAGTCTCAAATAAACAGATAATGCAAACTCTTTTCTTAGCTGTGATGTCCCTTGCAAATGATTGAGGCATTTTGACTTTGTTACTCACGAATTTCACAAAATTCAGCCCTGTGTTTCTATTCCTCTTTGATTTGGTCTCAGATTTCATTTTCTGATTGTCTGTGATTTCTCTCAGATTTTGCACTTTATAATGTTTTTTTTCTGATTGTTTTATAAAAACTCTATAATTTAAAAGTACCGATGACCAAACACTGATTCCCAGTAACCCATGCCTCTCTGTGATGACTGTTGGCAAAGCACACTATTTTGAAATCAAAACCATCTTCCTGTAATGTGTGTTGTGTTTGAATGCTGCTTTATAAATGAGCGTTCCCATCCTCAATGCATATGTGATTGTATCTTTGCTGAATACATATACAATTCACGTTTTGACTGCAAGGCAATCTGTGTATAATATAAGTGTTTCCTAGAAAATGTGTACCTGCAGACCTGTTGAAAAGCATGTTCTCTGGTGTCAGGATGCTAACTAGCTTAATTAAATCAATATGGGAGCTCAATAAAACGAGCAATATTGTTTCTTTCAGGATTCTGAAAGTCTAGATCTATTATTCCAAGCAGCAATGGATCTTAGCACAAGTACCAAGCCGTACGACTGTGTCACTGCTTCCTATTTGTTGAACTTCTTAGCATATCATAAAGATCTACAGCAGATTTGTTTAGGAAAATGGATTAAGCGTAACCCCCAGATGAATGAAGACACATCAGTAGGTACAGTGGAGAAGAACACTTTAGCAGGTAAATTTTAGGGAAATTATCACCAGTATTTTTTTGTATTTATTTGAAACATTACTGGTTTTCTTCAAGACATTGCAGAATGGGCATAGTGAGTAGAAGGTGTTTATTTCTAATAGGATTTGAAGTAGATTTAATTTTGCTGTTTCAGTAGACAATCCCTTATGAAGATCTTAATCAAGTCCTGTTCACGTTGAAGCTTTCACGTGTTCTCAGAAGGTGGATTTCATTATTATTTTTGTCAAAAAGAAAATGACATTGAGACCTTGGTAACTTCTTTGATGAAGCTGGAAAGGAACTTCTGTTCCTCTGAAAGCTCTCTTACTCAGAGTAAAGGCAGCTGTGGTTTGTCTGTATCGTGTTTAAGTACTTGACATTTGAAGTGCTGACTCTCGGACCTCTGTTCACTTAGAACCATTGTTCCAAGTGACTTGCAGTCCTGTGTATACATTGCCATTTTGTTCATGTGTGGAATATTTTTCTTTGGTTTGGTGCCTCTGTGTGAGAGCTGCAAAGCTCTAGATCTATCAGATCTGGCAAATTCATTAAACAAATGTTTTCCAGATTTAATAATTTGCAATGAAATTAAAAATCTGAAAGCTCCGTTTGTGATCAAATGCTGAACCTAGTTTCTAGTAAACTCACAGCTTTTTTTGTCCTCTTAGTGGCTTCTTTTCTAGTAAGACTTTCTATTGGCTCTCTAGTATTTTCTTCATATGCAGTGAAACCATGTTTTTTTGAGACATCATTCTGATCACTATAAATGAAGGAAATGTATGGGTAATCCCATGTCTCATTGTTAGAGGGTATCTTCTGTTAGTGATCTGTAGTTCATTATTCGGATCTGTAATTCATTCTGATTCTGACACTGATGTCCTGCATGGTATAAATGTAAATAGAATTGGCACAAGTACCCTTGCAAACTGGGCAGCTGCTTTGGTGGCTAATTAAAGACTCAAATATTTAACAGGAAGCTTCTGATATTTAATATTCTGTTGAGCTGTTTGTTGTTTTAAGCTGCTTCTATGGGCAAAGTCGAACTTTCAGTATGTGGTAGGTTACCTCTCTTCAGTTCAGCATAGGCTGTGGAATTGTCCCTGAGTACATGGTCTTAACTGTGCTTTTCATTTCTGCTGTTTGATTCGGACAGACTAAATAGAATATAACATATTGTGTAGCTAACTGAAAACCGACAAAAAGCACTATTAAATGGACAGAAGAGTGAGGAGTGTAAACGAAGAAATTTCTCTGCATTTTCCCTTGAACTGTTTTATAAACAGCTTTTATTCCTATTTCTTCTAAGCAGGTTTGTTTCTCAGAAAAATACCATGTGTATTTGTATGTATAATTTACATCTGTAATTTTTAAAAATTTTAGTTATAAAGCTTTTGTTGGTGAATGTTGAAGAAGAAATATTTCAAGCAAAAAGGTCTCTACTGCAAGCAGCAGCGTCATTCCCAATGTATGGGAGAGTGCACTGTATAAACGGAGCGTTGCAGCAATTACCTCTTAAGTAAGTAAAGCATACTGCAAAATAGTAAGTTGTAACTCCTTAATTAAGCACAGTGGAAAGCTGCTCACTGGAACATAAAAGCGTGCAATGTTATCCATAATGAATTCCAGTACCTATGGCTTTAAGCACTCTTAATGACTTTGCCATGGTTTAGCTAGGTGTTGCATATTTCTTTGTAAGTATTAAAAACTCAGTCTTAGAACTTGCACAACTTATTTGTAGTTTTCACAGTGTGTGGGAACTGTTGAGTCACCACCTGAACCTCTGATTGATCACCTGAGGCGAGCACTGAATCAGCCCTGGGAGCACAGGTGAAGGCAATTCAGCTGTGTGACCGGAAGGGGTGGAGCCTGGCTGCACCTCTCTCAGACCCCATTTAAGGGCCGACTGCCAGTGGGGAAGGATTTCTTTCTCAAGATCCTTCCCTTTGCAGTTTTCTACTGCAAGCCTAGGTTATGGGTGAACATTTCATTTATTTTTGGTTGTCTCTTTCCACCACTATAAATCTTTCTATCTATAAACGTGTAAAATACCATCCTAACCGTGCCACTCTTCTAACTGTACGTTTGTTAACTGTACACACAAATACAGTTGTAGATGTATTTATAATGTCTTTTTTTCTTCTTTAAATGTAAAATTATTTTAATATTTGGTATGTTGCTTGCCTTTTTTTTTCTTTTTCTTTTTTTTAATAGTAACTTGATGTTTGTAACTGAATGGAAGCAAATAGTGGCAAGGCTCATTCTGATGTCATATGAACTCTCTGCTGTAGTATCACCAGTAGTGCAAAGCTCATCACCAGAGGGTCTTATTCCAATGGATATTGATTCAGGTAAGCAAACAAACAAAAAGAATTCTGTAAAATCTGAAACTCTTGAAGTTGCCTTTATTTCTTATTGCAGTTCAGGAAACAACTCCTTACACCATTCTTTTTCAAATTTCTATTTTATGTCTTCATCTTAAGCCATTTTTTTAAAGTTTTGATACAGGTTTTCTGTCTTCTGCACTAAACAGGATAAGCCTCTGCAGATTGTGTTTTTGCATCTGTTTCAAAACAAGTGACTGTGTAGTCTGATTTTCTTTCTTTCTTGGTCTTCGTAGTCACTGTAGTTTTAAATTTTACTGCTAGTGGCCTTCTTTTTTAACTTACTTAAAATAAATTACCTTTGTATGAAGAACTGAAAGTTCCAGCAGCTTAGATGTTCTTATCTAATGTGTAGAAACTGCGGATCGCCTGCATATGATTCTGAAAGAGATACAGCCCCAGGACACAAATGATTATTTTATGCAAGCAAAAATGTTGAAAGAGCACTGCAAAATACAGTCTGAAAAGCTGGCTGAACACAAGCCAATGGAAAATATTTCCACAGAAATGAGAGGTAAATCAAACACTGTATTAATAATTAAATCAAGTTATTCTTTATAGAGCAGATGTTTTACGTGGGTGATCAAAGTTGAAAGTTATTTTCTCCATATAATGTTTCACTTCTTCAGTAAACTTGTCAGAAGCTAGTTATTCATGGGCATGGTTTTGAAGACTGATTCACTATGTTTCTGGGAGATTGTGGTTAATCTCTCTTAGAGTACATGTGTAAATGAGTTGTTTTGAAATTGGCATGGATTCTATTGCCCAAACTTCACTGGCCAGGTAATCTTTAACACCTCTTCTGTCAAGAAACGCTTTAACACATTGCTCATTGAAAGGTGTTAGTGTGATTTTCCTCTCCAGTGTACACAAGGCTAGTGGGGAATATATTCATGCGATAAAACTTTGTTGCATGGATTATATAAGCAGAAGCTTCTCTTTGAAGGCTTATCCCTGGATAAAATGTTAGATAATATTTCCCTATTTTAGTGAATAGCAGCTGTGCAATTTTTCTATCTCTTTACGTCTCAATTTCAAACTTTAGTATATTTATTGCATGCCTGCATATATTTACAAAATATCTGTACATTTAAAATCTAGTAGTTTATGCAAGGTTTTTGAGTCTTAGAAACAAATAGTTGAACTTCTTTTCCTCATGTATTTTCCTGCGTATAAAACAATTTTTGGGGGCCACATGTTTTGTTTCGTGAAAATGTCTGTAAATTATGTTAGACTCACAATGTCCACTAGATGACGCTGCTGCATTAAAATGTGTATGGTCTGGGAGTATGAGGGTATCTGAGTTTTTTTAAAAAAGGAAAAAAAAAAAAAAAAAGGAAAAAACCCACAAATACCATCTAGTGATGGTTTGATGATTGGTATGGGAGTTCGTTGGAGCCTAGCTACAAAGCTGTTGATGTTTGTATAGTTTAATACGCAGTGCAATACTGATGTTGACCAAAAGACCTCTACTCTTTAAAATAGTAGTAAAGTTGTATACTGCTCTCATATCCAAAGAGAGTTAAACATGGTAAGAAGTTCCAAGAATTGAATTGGGGTCAACAGATCTAAATTATCTTTTGTGCTACATAGTTTTGAATTGTTTCGTAGTGAATTATATTTGGTAAGAAGATCAAGCTAAGTTAATTCTAAATTACAACTCTGTGCCAGAGAAATTGGAGTCAGACAATTACATTTCTTGATTTTTATTTTTAAGGTAAAGAAAGTCAGATATGTGATGTCACAGCTCAAATGGTACTCGTGTGTTGCTGGAGAAGCATGAAGGAAGTATCTCTGCTGTTAGGGACACTGTGTAAACTTCTGCCTACACAGGCTTCATCTGAACCTTCACATGGGTTGATTACTGTAGAACAGGTAGGGAAATACTTATGATTAAAAAAATCTTCATGTTCTGAGTGGGGAAAAACAGACAATTTTTACAAATGTTTTAAATGAAGCTATATTAAATATGAAAAATATTTTTATTGCCATGCATGTGGTTAACAAGGTATTTTTGATACAATGGTATGCTGGAGGTATAATGCTTACAGTAGTAAGTAAGTGGAGTTATACATAGACAAGCTGAAGGAATACTTGTTCTTATTGTTAGGTTGTTTATAGGATACATATTCATTAATAAAAACTGATTTATATTTATACGTATGCATATATGTGAATTGTGTGCTAGAGTTGTTAAATCTTATGAACTGGCTTCATTTTTAAACAGTTTTTTAATTGCATTTTAAACTATAGATACTGGTATTTTCATAAAGCTCATTAACTGAACTTCATAATCAAAAATTCTGAAAGAGAAATATGCTGACTAGTCATAGCCTTACGCTACATGGGATGTTTGAACTGTGGATAATTTAATGTGACTCTTTTTCCTCCAAGGTTTTGATTTTATAGATCAGAAACGTTAATATGCCATCTGGATCTCTTGTAGAATGTTGAGTGCAGTACTTACAAGAAATTAGATTACCACAGGCATTTATTTGGGAAATATTCTTTGTTTATTAAATTTCTGTTTTCAGTTGATCGCCATTTCATTTCCTTATGATTTTGTCAAAACCAGTCTACATGGAAGACTGAAAGTGAATAGTTTTTCAGTAGGTGTTGTGAGTTTCTGTCTTAAAATGAATAACAGTGTAATTGCAGGTCTAATTTCTTATGCTATCTCATGTTGTAGTTCTAGTGCCATGGGAATATTTCTAGTATCTTTATTCCTGCATTGTCTCTGGCCTACTTGTCTCCTAGCTAGTTTACAGATTTACTTGTATTGCTGTAGAGGTCTGGAAGGTGGATAAGAGCCGATAACGTGTTTCTACTTCTGTGTTCCTTATTCTGCTTCAAGTCAAACAGGAATTGGTATTTTAGCATGAGTCAACTCTTACTGTAGTATTTCCATTTTTATTTAGAAAGCAGACATTAGCAGAAACATCTTCTTCTGATATAGATGTCTCTGTGCTTCTGACACTTTCCTGTAAAGCAGAACATAAATCTATGTTCTAATTTGAAGAACATTATTTGATAGGAAATCAGTTTGAAATTTTCTTCAGGTTGGTAAGGAAATACAGTTTGGCTATATGCAAAACTAACATTATAGGGAAAGGTATAGCCATTTTCACTGCACTTTTTGTAAATGGCCTTACCTTATCGTACAAAAAGAATATTTCATCATAAATTACTAGAAATGTCAGTACCAGAACTTCTGTGGCTTTGAACTTCCACAAAGCATTTTTTCAGTGTTGAAAAATAATAAAATTGAATTTTGGTGTGTTATGCGCATACACCCTTCTTTTGCAGTTGTCCATCTTTTTCTTTGTTCTGTAAGTACTGGAAATTCTGTAGGTAGGGAGATAAGAATAGATAAGAATATGGAGCTGTGAAAGTCAAGAGAAACTTTGGATCTTATTGCCTTGAACTGGGACTAAGTAAACGTTGAGGAAAAATCTGTTGCAAGGCCTCCCTTCCTAGCATTGCACTTTTCTCCTTGTTTAGGTCAGTAACTGTGTGAAGTTATACCTTATGGAATTAATGTTACTGTTGCAATTTATTCACCCTAAATATTGTAATAAGTGCTGAATTTGCATGTTCTCTTTTGTTTTGTTTTTTTTCTATTTGAGCAAACAAATGAAAATGGAATATTTTTCAGTCCACATTAAGAAATGTCGCAAAAGAACTGTGCTTCTTGGAAGATAATGGTGCGAACCAACTAGTTGTGGCTTTATTTCTCCATTACTCTGACTCGCAGTTAAATGTTGTCTCCTGTGATGTATTCCCATGTAGGGAAATTGATAGACAATCAGCATTTGTTTGTTACTTATTTTTCCTACTGGAAGTTGGAACAATATTGCATTTGCACTTTCCTTATCCTTTTGAGTTACAGATTTGGTTTGCATGGTGTCTGAATGTCACTGCGTGCTCTGACTCTTCAGAATATCGTAATCTGCTTTCTGTAGAGATGCATGTAGAAGGGAGTTGCAAAATTCTGAATATAAACTGGCAGTTATTAATGTCTAGCCTATGTTGTGAAGACTGCTTTGCCTTTAAAAACAGACACAGAAGATGCCTTGTATGTCTGGTATCTCTCCATTCAAATATTTGCTCTGTCTTTCATTCTCCATCTGACCCAGAGAAATCTGATCCAAAGCTGTGCCTAGTAGGATAATCATGCAAATGGCCTTCCATGGAAGAGTTGTTCCATTAGCAACCAAGTGATCAAAATGATACCTAAGAAAGACTCTGCTGATGTTGTCCCATGACCATCATGAGACAGAGCTCCAAGTCTGGTGTTTTAAGTACTTCCTCAAACTCCTTTTTATCTCAGATGTAAGTTTTTTTTAAGATAATTCTGGAAGATAAGCTTGCCAGAACCATGTGCCAAAGTGAACAGAAACAGGCAGCAGAAATAAAGACTTGGTGCTGTCCCAGTGCCAGGGGTTCTGCTTGTGTTAACCCTGACAGTCTGGGTCTTGTGCTGGAACCTTCAAGTCTGTGGAAGATTTTCCGTAATGACAAACTTCTGTGTTCTTCCATATTTGTGCTAGTGCAAGTGTGACTCTAATTACTGCTTTGGTGTTTGTTCTAATAAGGATCAGATTTGTTTGCTTTTAAACAAAGCAGAGGTCATCTTCTCCCCGGTTCATAATGTAAAGTATCTCATGTGGAGTTCAGTATCAGCCATTTTCTTCTAATATTTTGAAAAAGTTCTCTCTAGAGAATAGGATGACTTGGTGGCATCTGATCACCAGGAGAATAAGGTACAAATACACAAACTATTTTCTAAAGCACTTTCAGGATCTATTTTACTGAATGTATTTCTTGAATATGGAGACTTTTGGTCTCAGTAGTGAGTTTGGCCCTGTAAATTGTCAGTTCTTATGTTAGACTAACCTGTCATACTCTTGATATTTAGCCAAGATGATCTAACGTATTTAAGATATTTGCTTTCCACTGCATATTTGAGTATTTTATCTTGGAGTGTTCTTTCCTGTGTAAATAAAGTAGGTGGGGTCACTTTTTCTTACAGTTGCTGTGAGTCCTCATGATGATGTAGAGAAAAACAATTCCTTGATTTATTCTCCGTTCTGACATTTGAAGAGGTGGTTTTATGATGCAAGGGAGCTCAATGCTATTCAGTCCTGGAGGAGTAAGACTGCCATGCTCATGGATCCTCAAAGTTTGGAATGCATAGTTAGCATGGATCCTGAGACAAGTTCCTCTTTTTTTTTTTTTTTTTTTTTTTAAAAAAGAGTTGTGGCAGTTCTTTTTCTTCAAACTCTAGCACATGAATGAAAGTGAATATACCAGAGTTCAGTTTGATGTAATCTGGTCATTGTGGCTGTTGCAAAAAGCTCGAAATATAAGTAGTAAGTTGAAAGTTATGTGACAAAAAAAAGTATCCCATACTATACCAAAAATAATTAAGGTTGGTGGTGGAGCAGGAAAGTGATTTGATTTGCATGTGTATGGTTTTCTTGGTTTGGTTTTGTTTACACAGCTGGAGAGTTGGTCTGTCTGTGGAAAAAAAGGCTCTTACTCCTAATCTGAGGTGAGAGAGCCGAAACCCCGTAGGTATTTCCAATTATTGTTTATCTTAGGCTGGATTTAGCTGCAGGAAGTAGTACATTTGATCTCTAATTTTTTTTTTTTTTAGACCATTGTACTTTCATTGTTTGGATAAAATGAATTAATGGTTGGAAAACTGTCGCTACATACAGCATTAACTCCTGTGACGTCTTAATTACTTGTCAGACTATTAAAGCATTTGATCTTATAGCTAATAGAATAAGAATTTTATAGGAGACTTGAAATGATTTAATACTTGGTTTTATATAAAAATTTTGAAGAACTTCTTTCTGAGGAGCTCGCAAAATATTTCTGAAGAAAATCTTGCGGAGTAAAATGAAATGTTATTGTTTTAAATGCATGAAAGTTAATGATTCCCATTATTCTGGAATAAAGAAGCATATCATTTTGTGTACAGTGAGATTGTGTGGCACTGTAAGCTTCCAAACAGCATTAGAAGCTTGGTTGTCTTGATAAGGCTGTAGAAAGTAATTATCTGTGAAAGTTCAATCATGGCATTTCATTTTTTCAGATGTATTTATGGAGTAATGAGAGCTACAGTGTCTTTCTTTGTTTTCAAATTGTTTCTAGTAGTCACAGATATTCTTGCAGAACTGAGGCACCTTCAGAATAGCTCACTAAGGTAGATTTGTGTCCTTCGATACGATTCTTTAGAAACTTGAGTCACTTTTCAGATAAATTTTTGTAAATATTTGTTTCTGCTGTTATGAGGTAGTAGATTTTTTTTTTTTTCTTTGGGATTTTAGGCTAAGAGTGATGGCCAACAAAGATTCTGAATTTGTTTCCTCTGAAAATCAGGGTTGTCCTTTTCTGAAAACCTGAATGTGCTCCTCTTGGACAAGCAGCGAATTTTATGTCCTCTATTTTTTTTTGTGATCTTCTAAGAACATGACAGTATGCCTTTAACCTGAAGAACTGAATGTACTAATTGTTATTCTTTACGTGCTTTTTACTTTTGCCAGTGGTTTGTTCAACCAGGGGAAGAACTTCTGTTCTTAACTGCAGTATCTTGCATATGTAAATGAACTGTCTATTTATAATTCCAAGTAACTTTGTTATTGTTTTTTTTGTTAAGGTCAAAAATATTGGAGACTACTTTAAACATCATCTGATGCAGTCGAGGCACAGGGGTGCCTTTGAATTGGCATACGCTGGCTTTGTGCAACTTACAGAAACACTTTCAAGGTAAAATAATGTGGAACTTATTTGGTTGTTAATATAATAATTTCACCAAACCATGTCATCAATCCTGAAGCTGACTGTTCAAGAAGATCGTTGGTATCACGTGGATTTTGAGTTTGTTATAGGTATAATATGTCTTTAGTTACCTGGCATTTTTGGACATTATTACATATGATTAGAAATAGTGCTTCAGCATTGGAAGTAAATACAGACATTTTGTTCTGGTTTTTTTTTGTTTTTTTTTAATTTCTGGAGTGTTAGTTTACAGAATGACTCTGAAAAGCTCCTGGGGAAAGTAGGAGTGTAGAGTTCCTTCCCCCAGCTCCTCCTTCCCAAGTTCTTAATGAAAATGAATGCCAGACATTTTGTTTTCAGCCAAGATGTTTTCCTGGAAACTTTTATTACTTGTCATTGGATGAGTTGTGTATTCTGACATTTGGAAGACTATTTGGCAGTGCATCACAAGATGTGATATGCAATCTTTTATTTATTTTTTTTTTAGCTCCCCCTGTAACTTAATACTTTCCTAGAAGAACAAAATGAGCAGAGCTGATCTGAGATCTAGGCAAGAGTGCTGGAGTTTCCATTAAATATTGCTTATTTATCTTCTGTTCGAATATGTGTTAGTAAAATTTCTTTGTAATTTATAGTATTTGTACCCATTTTTTTTAAGAAGACAAATCAGAATCTCTAATCAGAATCACAGAGTTGTAGGGGTTGGAAGGGACCTCTAGAGATCGAGTCCAACCCCCCTGCCAAAGCAGGTTCCCTATACCAGGTTGCACAGGTAGGCGTCCAGGAGGGTCTTGAATATCTCCAGAGAAGGAGACTCCACAACCTCCCTGGGCAGCCTGTTCCAGTGCTCTGTCACCCTCACCATAAAGAAGTTCTTGTGCACGTTCATGCGGAACTTCCTATGCTCTAGTTTCTGGCCGTTTCCTCTTGTCCCCATGCACTACTGAAAAGAGGCTGAAATGACTGTGTGGGTTTTTGTTTTTTAATGTAGTTTTTGAAAAGACTGATAAACTTTTCTGTTTGAAGTACATGTATTTTAACATCAAAATCAGATGAAGTATCTGGTGTTCCCCTTTTGTACCACGTCAGCCAGTTAAAGCCATGGCACCTTTGATTTAGTTGTTTGGGTTTTTTTTCTTTGAAATTGGGGTAAAAAGAGGACAGTAGCGAGGTGTGTGTGCTGTGTTTTTATTTTTTGTGTTATTTTAAAGTTAAATAGAAGTCTGTGAATGGGAACAATGATACCCACTGGAACAGCTGCCTGGCCAGCTTCACTCTGTGTCTAAGACAGTTTCTCAAACAGAAATGGGCGGTTGGACTCTGGTATGGACTTGCTGGTGAAGTGGCTGCTTAGCTAGTAGTGCTGTTATAGAAAAAGAAGTATTTGATTCGATTGCACAGTGGCACCCTTGTTTGCTATTTCCATTTAACATTGCTGCAGGTTTAGGTGTTTTCCATTGTCAGCACTGTGTGTAGTGAGAGAGCAGCTCCTGCAGTGAGTGAGAAATAATTTGCTGAGATAGTGACAGGAGAAATGGACAACAGTTGTGGTATTCCCATTTATCTAGTCAGTTTTCTAGAGAAATGACTGTATAGTCCCATCAATTAGTGAATGTATTTTGAATAGAGTACAGAAGAGACATGTAAAGTTTTCATATTCTGAGTCTATTGCAAAGCGTTGTTCTGCTGTTTGGTGTGTATTTCTGGCTGCTGTTTAAAGGTACAGTAGCATACCGTTCACTATTTCATTCTGCCTGAATCTGATGATTGAGGGGGGAACAAAAAAGCAACCTCCCCACCTCAGTAGCAAAATGATTTCCTTCTTTTCAGTTTTTTTATGTCAGACTTCAGACACAATTCAAGACTTCTGTATCATTAGCTAAGCTTGGTTTCATATGTGAAACTTTTTTTTCCCCTCCCAAGTCAGAGGTAAGTTCAGGTAAGGAAATATTAACAAGTTAGGAAACTGGTCTTCTCTTAACATATGCAGTGCCAAACTAAATGCCTTCTGCCAAAAACTGGTATTTTCATGTCAGGCGGCATTTCTGTAAATGTTTATTAAATGAATATGGCATTCCAAACAAAGTCGGCTGTTAACAGCGTGGAATGCCTAGAAAGAACCGCAGAATATGAAAGATGATATCAATAGATGTAATGTCTTAAATTACATGTTTGTGTTTCATGATCTACTTTTGTTTCAAAGGATTTATTCTTTCAGTTGGATTGAATAGAGGCTGGACATTAGAGTCATACCAAAAAATCCACCGAAAACCAATCAAACAGAAAGCTTAGGAGAGCTCTGCTTCTCTGTCATTTATTAAAGCAGTATTCATAGAATCATAGAATTGCTCACATTGGAGAAGACCCTAAAGATCATCATTCCAACTGCAACCTAACCATCCTAACTCTAACAACCCTCTGCTAAATCATGTTCCTGAGCACCGCATCCAAATGATTTTTAAACAGATTCAGGCATGGTGACTCAAACCACCTCCCCACATATGTCATTAAAAAAAAAAAAAAGCTTATGATTTCAGTAATTTTCCTCTTCCGAATTAACAGTTTTCCAAAACAGTCTTTTGATGATGCATACTACTTAGCATTATAACAGTTATAATCATTTATTTCAAATAGAGCACATATTCCTTTGGAAAAATCCAGCTTGCAAGAAGGAGACAGCAGCTCTTTGGAAATGCATTTGTTTCAATGAAATAGATACTTGCCAGGAAGTACTGATCTCAAGGCTTATCTTTGTGTTTAAAATAAAGAGGAGTGATTTCGGAATAGCTAGGAATTCTTAGTTTGGTACTTCTGGGACACCGGGGATTTGGGCTGAAGCTTGTTCTCTGAAATAATGAGCCAGTCAGGTCTTGCAGGGAATGCGGTTATGCTGTAGGTCTGTTGTGTGTCCTGGAGTCTTTCCATTTATCCTATTGGAGCTGAGAGACTCCATTTGGCAGGTAAATATGAACTGGCTTACCTCTCTACATAGCTGATAGACAGGTACCAGAACTTGTTGCATCCGTGAATACTGGAGGAGGAAAACTGTTTCTAGGGCAGCTTGTAGTCATATATGCAGCTTGAACATGATACTTTGTTTAATGGAGCTGAAGACTTATAGAAATCTCCTTGACGCTTTTAATTATTCTTTCCCCAAGACCCAGTGAAAACTGGAGCAGAAATACTGGTAAATCTCCTGTACTTTAGAAAAGACTGCAGATAAACTTGGTGCTTTATTTTAGTTGCCAAACACTTGCTTAAAACTGTGTTCTGGAATATTTCCATCTTTACCTCTATGGTCCCTAAAAACGAACAGTAGAGTCTCTAGACAGAGCAGTGGTATTCAGACCTGTCTGGGTAACTGGTCAGAGAAAAATCTTCTCTCCACAGAGATTTCTTATGAGCCTTATGAAATATCAAGTTGGTCAAATTTGAGCAATTAATTTGACATTCATTTGGATATAAATTGTTGAATCTGTTCAAAATATGTCAGTTACCATTCTTCCTCTTCCCTGTTCATAGTCCTCCTATTGGTGGGATGCTCCCTCTGTTTTGCCTGCTTGATATTGTCTGCGACTGCACCTTTTTGAAGATTATACAATCACAAAGTAAGCATCATTCATATTAGTGAAACAAGCAATCCTTTTTTGAGAGCATTTTTCTGTAATTGACCCTGAGAAATTATCAGTACTTATTTGGTGCAGTAAAAACTGGTAGGTAGGGAAACTGTCCTGGAAGGCTTTTGACATCTAATTTAAACTGGAGTTTCTCAGAACCCATGTTGATACCCCAACCACTTCCTTATTATAAATGGTGTTTGTTTGTTTTGCATTTATTTTAATTGGTGAACTTTTTTCTGAGTGATCAAGTAGAATGTGAAGATTTCATGGAGATCTCAAAATTGTAGTGCTGCATAGTTACGGCTTTAATGCTTTGCTTCACTGAATGCAAGGGGAAGGTATGGGAAAAGAGATGTCATACAATGCAGTGTGTTTATCAAGGATCATTATTAAGGAAATGGAGCTTAAACTGAACTCAGTGATCAAAGTTTTTATGTCTTATGCAACAAATGAAGAGTGTTAAATAAAGTATTGTAGTAGACAGTACTGAAGAAGAATCTTGCCTTGATTTTCCAAATGTTTAATCGAGTATCAGCTGGGAATTCTTGTCTGCACCCAGTCAATTGCTGATCTTGGGTATTCCTGGTACCTGGAGTAGATTCCAAATTCTCTGCTTTTAGCTCAGGTTCTGATTCATTTAGTTGCTATGAACTGACCGTAACTCTTCCCAGCTCACTCCAGGCTGCTGGGAAGACTTCTTGGAAAAGTTAATAGTAATTCAATTTCTAGTGAGATGAAGTAGAATTATTGCAAACTTCTTAGCAAAAACATAAATAGAGGTGTGAAGGAAATAGTCTAAAATGTAGGACTGTTATTCAAAAATCCCAGACTTTTGTTCACTGGGGGGGGAGGGGGGAACCTTTTCTTGTCTACTATGTTGCCTGTAGGGCCATGAAGTACAGTATGTAAAAACACAGCTTATAATATCAGGCCACTGCAAGTTCAAAGACATTTTAATGTTTAACTCTTCATATTTTCTTTCCCCCATTTCTTTTCCTATGTGCTTGGTGACAGAGACTATGGTAATTATATTGTATCTGAGGTTTTTGAGATCATCCAAGTTTGTCAGTGGCATTAGTGCTAGAGAACCCTCAAAACAGCGGCTTTATCAGAGCAGCTTTATCACTTGGAAAATTTCATTTCATTTACAGCAGGTACTATGAAAAGGAGGATGCAAGTGGGAGGACTTTGTTGTTTTAGAGGAGCTGTTCTTAAAAGCAGACTTTATGACAGTTTACACAGTTGTGTTTCTGAAGCTTAGATTCTTGTCTGTCTGAGAAGGGCATTATGGAGACTAGCATTATGTTACGTGTATGAAACGAGAGTGCAGCTCTATCATGAGAAAAATGGTGAAAGAAAACTCCCTTTTCCCCAGACAGGGATAGTTTACAGTGATTGGAAACCCTGAATTCTGGATATACCCTTGTAGAAAATGCTGGTCCTTATGTGAAGCTTATGCCACAAACCACTAGCATCTAGAAAAGCCAAATCCAAGATTGACCCTTTGTTCTTAACACACCATTAATTTTGGATAGGAGAAAATAGAGAGGGGTTTAGCTTTAACTTTGAATTGCCAGGCTTTTTGTCCTCATTGAAACTGACCACAGAAACTGTTCTGGGCACGTATGAAATTGTTATAACCGGAAGAAAGACAGTCTGAATTTTGTGGAAAAATACTTTACTGCACTACATATTAAGTAATTTACATATCAAGTTACGGTGTAATATTTTAATTAGCAATATCACTTGCTTGATCTGGTTAAAAGAAAAAAGTTAATTGTTCTCGAAAATGCCATTTGAGCTTGTGACTACCATTTTTACATTGTAAAGCTTCATTATTCTTGAAATTTCAGGCCACCTGCTTCTTGAGTCAATATTCTTCTTGCCAGACCATAAGGAGACATAGCTGCCAAATTCAAGGGAGTAGTCTCCTCCATTGCAAAGTCAGTAGCCTCCAGTGTTTTTACCTTTAAAACAATAACACTTTCACATTAAAATTGGAAATACATATATTTTTAAAATTGGGCCTTTGTGGGTTGCTGAACAAGGTAGGATTACTTGTGGCAAGATCAAAGCAATACAATTGAAGGAAGTCTGAAGTTTATTGGATTTCAGTGTTTTTTCCCCTTTATGCTACAACTGAAAAGGAAAAAGCCCCTTAGTTTACTTAACTATAAAATATTCTATGTGCTACGTAGGGACTTTTAAATATTTCCATTATGCTTTATTCTGTGTTCTTCTGCAGCACAGCAGATGTGACTATGTATCATGGGCTGTTTGTTTTAATACTAAGATAACATACTGAAGAGAGATTAGAGCTGTTCTTTGCATGACTGAACATTCAAATTCTGCTTAACTAGGGAGGTAGGACCAGTCACAGTAATTGGAAGCAGTAGGTTTTGTGGGAAATGATGAATGAAGAGAACTGTAAAGTACAGTCTAGCCGCAGAGACCTGCATAGAAGCTTTCTAGAGGTTTTGTTTGGTCTTAACCCTAGAACTGCATCCTGTCTGTGTATCCAAAAGCTGGGGAAAAAACATGAGCTTATGGTAGCCGGGGGAAGCTAATTTTAAGCAGTAAAGTAAGAAGAAAAGAAGAATGATTGTTAGTCATACAGGTGAAGGCATTCATTTGATTGCTTCTGTCACAGGCTTGGGAAAGCAAGGAACCTTTTTATGCACTTGTGCTGTGTGACATAACCCATGTCGAGCCATGTTTCTCTTGCTTTCAGGAGTAATTTTTCACATGTTGGCAAATCTTTTAAAGAGATGCTGTCATTAGAAAATGGAGAGAAGGCTTGTCAGCAGTGTAAGAAATGTGTGATGGAAATCTTAAGGAAATTACCAAACAGCAAAAAATCTGCTGCGGCTTCTGCTGAGCTATCTGGCCCTGTCTGTGACCTATTTTCAGCATTATTAACTTTGTGTTTATTCTGTAAAGGAAGGAAAGGAAGGCTTCACTGCAGATGAAAACCTCTGTTATTTACTGTCCTGTATCAAGTGCTTGGGCTACCTAAATTTTGGCATTGAGGGGAGAAAGGCGTAATAAGATACAGGTAGAGAAGGAGGTAGAAGATATGGAAGATCTAGATCTTACACTAAATTTTGGTATTTACATTAGTACCTGCTGCATTTTAAGCTTTACTGTCCTTTATTACAGCCAAATAGGTAGAAAACTTGATTGTGACCTTACTGTAAGATCGTGCTGCTTGATCGTGAGTTTAATTACTGATTATATTTTTAGGCAAGTCCTATGTGGTTGAGATAATTGTGGTTGTATTGCCCTTGGTGATTAATTGTTGTTATCTGTTCTGAATCATGTGGCAAAGTAGTGTGATAATTGTTTAATAACAGTGTCCCATTAATTTACGTAACTATGGATGATTCTTTTGGAACCTTGACGTAAGATTAATGAGCTCGTCTTTCATGCTGAATATATTACATGTCACTAAATTGGACAGAACCAGGAACTGAGTTAGACTTGAGTTTTCCTTGTCCTTGGAAGTCCTTTGATTTTAGGCAGCGTGCAGTTTTGTAACTGCAGAAGAGAAGTATTTCGTGACAGGAGAGTAATTCAGGTGCTTTACAAAATGTTTGTCTGACTTAATATTTTAAACAGAACAGTATGTCTTGTTTTTCTGTTCCTTTTATGGCTCTGAGGTTGCAAGGCTATTTGTATAATATATGCTGTGAGGGGTTTCAGTCTTATTTGAGTGGTTGTAGATACAATTGCACGTATTAGTTAGTGTAAGGGTTGCACATGTGACAGTAAGGATATAGAATGCTGAAGTTTCTCTTCCTACATTCTATCTGATGTGTATGTGTCAGTTTCTTCTCCAGAATAAGATAATAGGTCTTGGCAGAAGAGAAAAGTTGAAGCGCTGAATGACTGAGTCCTTTAAATATCTGACTGAGTTCAGTGAAATATCTTTTTCTAGTTTCACTTAACAAGAAAGGTTAATATAATTTGTGCTAGCATTGGAAAAATGCAGAATTCCATGTTATGCTTGTCTCATTTCTTAAAAATTGAGTGTATGCTTGAAGATGTTCAAATATGGTAGGACTATGTCTTAAGGTCATTAATTCCATTCTTTCACTCTGTGCTAGTTTCTTATGTTTGTTTTATGTGTTTTGCTTCATGTAGATGCAACAGTGAGAGTCTGCGCAAGATGCCCGAGCAGTGGCTACGCTGTGTTTTAGAAGAAATCAAATCTTGTGATCCTTTGTCTACATTATGTGCAACCAGACGTAGTGCAGGAATTCCGTTCTACATACAGGTATCAAGTGATATTATTACACCTGACTTGATTTGATTTTTATTTTAAAGGTCCTTTCCAGTTAATGTTTTTTTTTTTTTCTGCAGGCTTTGGTAGCCTTTACACAACCAAGAAGCCAACTTTAATTAAACCATGTTTAATGCTATTTAGCTTTGCAATTCTGTGTACTCTTGAGACAGCACAGATTTTTGGCTTGATGTTGATTCAGATAGCATTTCCAAAGACTCTAGGCTCAGTGTAGTCACTGTAATAATCCCTGTAAATTCATAAAAGTAAAGCTTTGTTACCACATAGGTTTGTCCTTCTTTTGTATGCAGTGGAAGGCTGATTAAAATATGAATAAACAATCACAGAATTGTAAAATGGTGGCCTAGGAAGTACTATAGGGAACTAGGAAAGTCCTCTCAACTGTGGTGAAGTAATGTTAGTCAGCACTAGTTAGTGTGATGCTGAAGTCTCAACACTTAACTGTTTCTATTCCCATATTTTTTTAAAGCAGATGTGGTTGTTTTCCTCTAAATTAACCTTCATGATTTTACTTTTGGGCAGTTTTCTAAGATAGAGGTCCAAGATAACTATGTGATTTGTAACTTGCTCCGTCCACTAGAGCGTGGTCTCAGGCTTGTTCCAAGAATGTGAGGAACTGCTGGGAGCAAGCTCTCATTGCCAGAGTAATCCATCTTGCTTGTTTTCCACTCTGAGTTCACCCTGAGAAAGTTGAGGCAGGCCTGCTTCTGTCTGACCTGTCTTCTGTCAGTCACAACCTACTCTTGGCTTTGCTAGTTGTGTGCGTATTGCATAGATGAGATCTGAAGTAGGGTATTGGTTTTAGACGTGTGTTGCCTACTAAAGTTCAGCAGTGAAAGATCTTTCCCTTTTATATCTGTAAGTTGTCTGCAGATTAAATTTGGTGACCTCATGTCTGCTGGTTTCATCATTTCACACCATGGAGTTTTAATCCAGTGGGCAGAAGCAAGCAGAGAATATGTGAATGAAAAACATGTTTGAATCCATTTTTCATCCAAAAAGTAATGCTGTGTGTAATGTAAGGACTAAGCGGATGCAACAGTATCCCACTGCAGAAAACATTTGCCTAGTCTGCAATTGGCCTACATTACCAAGCCCATATGGCAGAGCTTATACTGCGCTGTAGTTATTTGGATAAACAGATCAGATGCTTCTGTTCTGACAGCTCTGGAAAAGTACGAAGTTAATCTAGTCAGTTCATGAGAAGGTTTGAAATTAACATTAGGATTAGTCTGAAAAAATCTATTTCTGAACAGAAATTTTGCTGTGAAGAAAGCTGGTGGTGTTCTTTGGTGGTTGTTCTGAATGTTCCTGTAGTACTCAGTAAAAGGAACTAAGCCTTAAATAAATTACTGCGTTTAGGTAATAAAAATATAAATAATAATGCATATTCTGACAGTACTGTAATAAGGTTATTTTATTAATGCATAAAATCAAGACTCACTGTGGTCTCTTTGCCATCTGCTTCCTGTGACATTTATTCTTGTTTTAGTAGAACACATCTGTTTTAATAATATGTGATTTTTAAGGTTATGAACATTTTAAATGACCTATTTAAAGTAGAAACACGACTACCTAATAGCACGGAGGTGCAGCTCCAGTTAAGGGGTGATGAAATGGTGGGAAAATGCTAGTTACAGCTTAACCTCAGTGTCCTCAGGTTATGGAATCTTAGTGTTCAGTTCATTCTTGTCTGCTCTGTATTTCACAAGTACTGTTTTTTTTTTCCTTGCCTTTCTGTTTCTTCCATTATTAAAAGTATTGATAAAATGACAGTTGCTACTTCTGGGTATATGCTCCACCCCTGTACTTCATTTGGCTTGAAGTTCTTCCATTTGGTTTTTTTTATGCAATGTAATGAACTGTTAAATGTCTTGTTTGAGTTGACAGTGCACAGACTCTGGGCCCCAAAACACAAATGGATAATCATTTTTATTAGAAATAAGTGGTTTATGGCTATCCGTTTGTGCTAAGTCAGACAAATTCAACAGAAGCTGCTAGGATAGAGGGAAAGACTGTTTTAATTCCAGTCCTGAACTGGAGGGCTAAATTAGAGTATATTCTTCTCTACTGAGTATGCTGACATCCATTGAACTGCTACTATTTGGAGATGGTTGCATCTACTTTCTCCTTCTTAAAATGTGCTGCTTATTTTATCCCTTGGCCAGGCCAATTCATCATTCTAAGGTGAATTGGCCTTCTAAGGAGGCTATGAATGAAATAAAATAAGACAGTTAAAACTGAAAATTGCCTTTCCAAATTTATATTTAGTCCTTCTTATACGGTCAGAAGCTGGGCTGTGGTATGGTGAATATAAAAGCTGAAGCAGAACTAGTAATAAACAGAAGTAGCTAGAAATACCAAACCTTTTTTTTCTTTAACTTTTCTTTAGGCTTTGTTAGCTTCAGAACCAAAGAAGGGCAAAATGGATTTGCTGAAAATGACAATCAAAGAACTGATGTCCTTGGCAGCACCTTCGAGTGAACCTCCAAGTGCGATTCCTCAGGTAAAGTGCGGTATCTCATCAGAAGGCAGATGTCAAAACAGTGTTTGCATTACTTCAAACAGCTAAGGAAATAGTGTGTTCTTTTAACAGTAGTTAAGCTGTACTGTCTGTGGCTAGATTTTAGAACCTTTTGACATACAGATGTTATGGAGTCTCTGGAATTTACAAATGCATGAGATACGAAGAAGTAGATTGAACATAATTTCTTAATTTTTTCTAGTACAAGTATAATGATACTCATTTTGAATTTATGTGATCATTTACTTCCTGTAGGGTATTTGGGAACAATCAGATGAGTTAACTTTCACAAGGAAATAAACTTTTTTTTACATTTAGAGTAAATAAATGAGTTGCATAAACCATATTGTAGACAGTAAAATGCGATATTAAAAATGATTTTAAGCAGAATTAGTAACTTCTGAAACTTAAATATATTCATTCGGAATGCATAAAAATTTTAAAGTCAAGATCTTTATCTTCAAAGGCAGTTATCGAATACTTAAATGTATTATCAACAAACTATGGCTTGCACTTAAAATGCAAAGATTAAGTGTTCTTGTTCTAATGCCTCTGCCAGATCTGCTGGCATAAATGTATGTATCTTTGTCAAAGTCTGTGAGGCTACACAGATTACCACCTTCCCCAGAGTAGAGAAATATCTCAAAATGCTCCATATCGTGAAGCAAGCCTGGCTGTCAGCTTTAGCTTAATGCTGTCCTCCTGTGAGTTGTAGTTTTTTTCTCACAGTATCTACTGAATGTCAAGAATATTGGACAAGATGATTCTTGACTTTGAAGGTTATTTTTGCAGCCATGATAAGCTAAGGAAAAAAGAATGCTGGCCTTCTCTCATAACACCTAGACTGTATTTATTAGACAAATATATTTTTAAACCATATGTGTTTTTATCAGTGCTTCCTTCTGTAGCATTTTAACCTATCAGTTCAAAGCAGTGTTCTTATATTTAGCATGGAAATGAAATGCTGTAAATCTGTGAATGGGTTATTTTTGTTTCATGTTTGCTGTGTTCGTTGGAGGTAATTAACATACATTTGATTTAAGATGGTTTTTTTATGTTGGATTTATTTTGTTTTCCTTTATTTCTCTTACCTCCACAGGTTCACGCTTTAAATATCCTACGGGCACTGTTCAGAGATACACGTTTAGGTGAAAACATCATGCCTTATGTTGCAGATGGAATACAAGCAGCAATTCTAGGTTTTACATCACCTATCTGGGCAGTAAGTAATTTGCTTCTCAGATGTAACAGTATACGTAGCAATGCTTTTCTATGAAACTTTAGTAACATTTGTTACCAAATACTGCAGTACTAGAATGTTACACGATAGAGTATTTTAAGGTTTGATGAATAATACTGTAGACCAGCAAAGAAGACACTGTTCCACTCTACTTTGGGTTTTGTTTTATTTTTTACTTCAGTGTAAAGTGCTGATATTCACAAAAAGTAGGGACAAAGATTACCTTAGGCATGAGCACATACCTGCCTGTTTAATTTTGAGTCAGCATGTTTAGTAAGAAGTATGCTTTCATTCATTCTTGCTGTTACTTTGCTTTGTACTAAGAGATTCTGTAATAGCTGAACATTTTACAGTCTGCCACGAATAAGGGAGAATCCTTTTATCCAGTAGAAATCTTGGTGCAACCCCTATGCTAAAGATATACATGTCCAAAATCTGATTTCCTGGTAGTGCCATGTTGATAAAGAGGAAAGTTGTTATGAAATACTTGTTCCTATTTGTTGACCTCTGAACAGTAGGCATGTGGTGTCCTTCATTCAGCTGTTTTTTTTCAACTGCACATAGTGATTGTATTAAAAAACTACTGGTGCAATTCAAAGGGATTTTTCTAATTTTGTGTTCCTTTTGTCTTAGGTAAGAAATTCATCTACACTTCTTTTTAGCGCTCTAATTACAAGGATTTTTGGAGTTAAAAGAGGGAAAGATGAAAATTCCAAAAAGAATAGGTAAGCTTCACTTGGTACCAATATCATGTTTGCAGAACATGATCTTAGTCAAAAACAGTTCAAAAATGTTGCTTGCTTTATGGATGTATTTGCATTATGATGTTAAAAAAAAAAATCTAGGTTTGCTTAAACTGTACTGCCAAGAAATAAGCTCTAAGGTCAAAAATATCTGCTGTTGAGCACTGAGAGTTGATTTGCACTCACGTGATTTTGCTAGAAGGGAATGCTGCTCAGGTGTGAGTTCCTGTGACTCTTCCAAGTGTCCAGTGTCTTGAGGTCAGAAATAGAGCCTATGATTCTTGACAGCAGAAAGAGAGATGAAGGGAACAATGGTCAGTTGCACATTCCCTTTTCTCTAAAGCAGGCCTGGACTCATCTGCACTAGTTTGAGATTTTTACCTTTAGTCACTTTACTCTAGAACACCCTGTCCCTCCTTCATATCTCTTTCCTCATAAGGTCCAAAAATGAGAACTTGCAAAGCTGCTTCTTTTGCAGGGCGTTCTACTGTTGTCCTTTATAGTTGGCCTCCGGATCCTCCACTGTGTCTTATGTAAACCCAATTCTCCTCTTACTCTAAAACTCCCCTGTTGGTGCATTTCCATTTCTCTTAGCTCCTGTTAGTCCATAAGCAGAAAATCAGAAGCCTGCTTTTTCTAAGTGAGCGTTTTCCCACTTCCATGTTTTCTTTGGCCTTTAGCACCTCTCTTTAGCTTCTGCCGTAAATGAAGCGTGTCCATACTCTGTAGCTAATGTTCCTGCTCTAGGAGGAATGCAGAAATAACCACAGACAATTAACTTATTTAAAAATACTCCTGGATAAGTCTGTGGGGCCAGAGTGGTCACGCTATGGTTATTATGGTAACTGTTTCAGAAATGTCTACTGGATTTTCCATTAATGGGCAAGATATGAAATTTCTGAGAGGGGAGAAATGTTATGAATTACCTTTGAAGTTTTCCATTCATTTCTATTCGTTATACAGTGATCTATATAGCTAATGTAATTATCGTGCCCATTATGAGAAACTAAATGTCCTGGGATGATAGTAATTTTTCTGGTGGTGCTGTTTTAGCTCTTTGAAATACTTACCTAATTAATTCCAGGTGTATGAATGTGAGAAAGAAATATGGGTGTGATGCTGCAGGGAGATTTCCCTTGTAAGATAACTTTTGTCCCAAAAGTGATTTGAAATGTCATTTGTGGTACTGCCTGAAATAAACTCCAGTTTGTCTTATGCCCAAATCTCTTCTCACCTAAATCTGGAAATCAGTCCCATGCCTCCTGAAAATCAAGTAAAGTAATAACAAATGTTTCTTTCTTTTTGCCTTTTCACTTCATTTCTGTAACAAAGCATGATTTTTTCTGTTTTGAGCACTCAATGACGGTTATACGGACCTCAACTTTTATGAATTTGTATCCCAGTGAAAAATTTAACCACTAACCTCTGCAGTGTGAGGGCAGATTGACTTTTCAAATATAGACAGTATGGTGAGATATGTAATCTGAGATTTCTGTTTGTGAAGTTGCAGAAGGTAATGGCGTTTGAGTTGGAAAAATACCAAAGTAAATGAAAATTAATGTCTGTATACGAAGTCATTAAAAACAACGTTGTTTGGTTTTTTTTAATATAACTGGCTCTGTCAGCTTGCTTCTTAGAAACTTTTTGTTTATAGTAATTTGTTTGTGATCAGCTTGAGCAAACGGTGTTAAAGCTGGACTGGTTCTTTCTCTTCCTCCTTCCATTTTGCACTTTCTCATTAAACGTTGTATGTCATCAGTTCTACTGTTTCCCTTATATAGCGGTCATTACCACAAAACAAGGAATGGGAAAATACTTCTAAAAATAGGTCAGTGAGAGTCAGGAGGCATGAAAACAGAGGCAATCTCAGGTCCTACAATGTAGTTATGACTCTTATCTCTCTTGAGTTATTAGTTTAGAAGGAAACTGATGCAGTGATTGGCTATTTTGTTTGTAATGCTTCTTCCTCTTGCACCAGTCCATGGTTGAAGCCAGCTTGCGTACAGGTATAGGTCTGTCTCTCAGTACCAGCAGGTGTCACCGCTGCTGCACAGCTGCTCAGCCACATCTCCAGGGTGCATCTTGGGCACTTTTCTTTGGGAGCTCTAATCTTGTTTAGTGTTTTGTCAAAACAGAATTCATATATTAAATCGATTTTATTGTTTAATTTTGTATCTGGCAGTTTACTTCAAAAGAGCTATTATTTCAGCAACTGGCATCTACAAGAGCCTGTGTGAAAGGTATCTGTGAGGTGCTTGCTGCATTGCTGACAGGATATTCTGCTAACGTGAAGGGGGAGCTTGTCTGTGCATGGAGACCAAAGCACTGAAGCAGCCATCAGGACCTTGTGTAGGTTTCCAGCTTGCCTGCCTGATTTTTAGATTAGGGATTTAAGTCTTTCTGCCCTATGTTAGCAGGTAGCTACCTTATTGCTGGGCTGTTCTGTCAAAAAAAAGGAAAAAAAGAAAGCTCTGTCAGGAAAATACTGGCAACTTGATTCTAATTCTGTGCAACAGTGCTATACTTTGTGTTATGACTCACTTTTATATTTGTTTTATATTTTCTGTTTTATATCCACTAAGAATTCACATGCATCCTTAATACAAAAGTTCCAGGCCTATCAGACCTTCTGCTGTGTTTAGTTTTCTGATATCATATTCCATTCCCTATTTATGTTGATTTTGTACATTATAATTGCTGTGCAGCCAGGATGTTTATGTAGTCATAGCATGGTGCCTGTCCATTATTTGATGGTCTGGATCAGTTCTGAAGCATTGGATTTAGTGAACTACAACCAGTGTCTGGTCAGTAAGCTGGTTTAGTTTGTTTTTTCCAAGCATGTATGAAAGAATGATTGGCTTCTCTTACCATTTTCTTTTCCTTTCCCTTACCTTTCCTCTCAAAAATGTGTGGTGTCACTTTGACCATTTGCAACAGCAAACTATGTTAAAGAGTCTCCCATCTCATTGACAGGGGAGATTTCTGTGTCTGCTGGCAGGAATTCAGACAGCATCTGCAGTGGTTGTCACTGCTGGAGAGCAGAGGTAGGAAAAGGCATACTGAGCTGGGTTTTCTGATCATTGAATGGGTGCTAGGAAGGTCAGCCAGAAGAGTCTGAGGACAAAGCAATCCTATGCGAACTTAGAGGAGATGAGTTGAAGAGACTGCCAACTACATATCATGATTTCTGCCTCTTGGTTGTGCTGGTTTCGTGGGCAGTGGGGCAATGCTGAGGGTTTCCTGCGTGTTTGCATCAGCTGGGAGTGTAAAACTGGGTCAGTGAAGAACAGATTTCTTAAGCAGAATTCAGTACCGATGCCAAACTTCACTCTTTGTGGTTCACTGGAAATTTGAAGGGACTGCTTTACATCACAATACAGGAGATGCAGTCGTATCCTGATTTCATCAAATATTGATGTCTTTTTAATTTTAGCACGAGTAAAGAAATAATGAATTGGAAAACATGTACTTGAAAAATAACTACATGCAGCTCCTACAAGTTAAAGAAACAAATTGTGTGAAGACTCTTTACAGTGATCCATGTAACTGTACAAATTGAACATTTTCTTTCTAGTGAAAAGAACGTTAGAGACCAAGAAGTTTCTTCTGGATTCTCTCTGACAAAGACTACATCAAAAAAAAAATTAACACATGTATATACAGACACCTGTATCTGTCATAGGCCTTTCTGGTCTGTAGTCCGATGCTACTTAAAGATGGTAGTGCTTGTTATTAGATAAGACTCTTCTTAACAAAATAGCTAGTATTTCTGCCTTTATCTTATTTATTTCAAGGATGGGCACGATCAGAAATTGTGTCAAATTTGCTGTTTGTGGTATGACATGCTTCGGTCTTTGGAGCAATAAAAAGGGATTGTCCTGGCTTATCTGAAAACTGAAGTTGGAATATGAATGCAGCATAGTCCTCAGAATAACCAGTGGCTTCAAAAGATGAGATTAAAAGGAAGAACAAGGGGGAGAGTTTCCCTTGGCTTCTGACCTTGGTGGAGGAGGTTCCAGTGAAGAAAATCTTGAAGTCTTTTATTAAAAAGCCCTGTTGTAAGCCAGATTGAAATAGTACAACACAAACTCATGACTCTTAAGCAAAGTAACTGATGTACATATAATTTTCATTTTTTTATGGGGAAAAAGAATCTTGTATATTTAGATTTTACTGCATATGTATTTTCCCTTCACTAAAACACTTAGAAATTATCAATGTGCATTTTATGTTGAGTAAATATTCATGCTGTTAGGAAAATACTGAGTTAGTTATATTTGAAAAGAAATGAGCATTTATTGCCGTCTATAAAGAACTCTAAGTCTCCGCTAATAGTCAGTAAATGATTATTAATAACTTCAAGCACTTGAAAAAGGGGAAATTATCTTTCTAATTTCAATAAGGTGGATGGAAACTATGTAGATGTGAATAGGTTTTGAAGCTGCACTATTGGCTGTGAGGCAGTCAGCATGCAATACTACCCTCTGCTTTCTTTGTTTTTATCGCGAGTTCAGTCTTCAGCACTTCTCGGTAAGCAGCTGCTTGAAGGTCACTAAGAACCAAATTAGCTTTTAAAATCACTATTTTCTCATAAATTGACATGTCCTTGTTCCTTAACATAAAGTTTTTTAAGAGCAGAAACTATTGTGTTTTATGCTATGAAGGTTTAGAGGAAAACATTGCAAATTGAACATTCTATTGTAATCCTCCCTTTTCCTGTTGTTATCCCTAAATTAAATTAATCTGGTATTACTTTCCTTTTCACTAAGCCACTTCAGAATTGTAGCTTAAAGTATATAAAGCATACATTCAGAAGTTCATGGTTCCTGTTCAATGTTCCACATCTGGTAGGCTAATACTTCCAGCTTCACAGCTGAAAAGTCTGTCTCACAGCAGTGAGATATTGTTTAAGAAGGTTGCCACTAGGACAGACATTTGCTATGCATCACCCCCTGCTCTGGCAAGATTTCTGAGGTGGGTCCCTGTATGCCCACTGTGTAGCATCCTGCAGTCCTTCGGTGACAAATGTGGTCAAGCTGTAATGGCACACTGGTGTTGTAAAATGAGATAGCCCTTAGCAGAGTTTCATTAGAGGTGAAAATATGACTTGATTCACGACACTGAGCTCTGTTTGTACCTCTTGGACTCAGTGCTGCAGAGGGAAGGGTTGGGATTGCTTTATCTTGGATCTCAATTGTGCCTCTTCCACGGCAGCTGAAATACGGGGTTAGTGACAGAGCTTTCAGGAGATGACTGAGCAAATTAAAGACCCCCGGTTCTTACTTTTCTTCCAACTCCTTCAGTGTCACACTTTGCAGCCTGTCCTCTCCTTTCCCACTTCAGTTGTTCCAGTGCATGCTGGCAAAGTAATACAGGATTTGGTGCAGTAGATTGTCTTGTGAGGGGGAGCTGTTTTTTCTTTAAAAAAAAAAAAAAATCCTACCTTTTCTATATGCCAAAAATAGACCCATAACTTTTACTATTTTTCATGCTCAGGCTCTTTTGTATTGACTTTGACAGATTTAGAAGACTTGATCTCAGAGCAAACATGCAAAAGTTCAGACTGAATCAGATAACCATGACGATATTTAAGACTAATAGTTCAATAACAATAGGCTTATTTAGACACAGACTTCCTGAAGTGCCTTTGTAATAGGAATAACGATTATTAGATGCTATTAATTTGTAAATTTAAGATAAAATTTATGAAAATGTTCAGAAACAAATACAAATTGAGAACAACCTCCTAAACAAACCTGTGTCATGTCATTGACCCTCTCCTCCTGCTCACTGTTATTTCAGTTTTCCTGTTTGTTTTGCATCCCTAATCTAAAACTACCCAAAATCTCTTGCATCAGACAAAAATGAGTGTTCTCCTTGAGGTTGAAGATGTGCTTATATAATTTCTGTTTATTTTAGGAGCACAAGACATATATCTGTCTGAAATCTGAAGAACCCTTTTTACTTCAAGATTTTGTGACTCTCACAGACCTGTTTCAAATCTTTACCTCTCAAACACAAAGTATTGTCCATTTGTAAATGTGTATCCACGCTCTCCTGAACAAAGAGAAACTTAGTAATGGACTGTCTCAAGTTAGAGCCAGTAAATAGAAAAATAAATGTGTAAAGCAACCTGAATGGAAGTTTGTCCAAAGTGAGGTATCCTAAGAATACATGCGCTGCCCTGAAGTAACTGCAATCCATTTTAAATAAAGTAGAGGCTAAATGTTTGTTTCTAGCAAGTGACTGAATAGTATTCAGTGAGACAAAAATTAATGTAAACCTAACTACATGAGTAGATAATGTGGTTTTATTGTAGTGAGGAAAAAAAGCATTAATATGAATTGATACAATTGTTTAGTTTTGTTCTATCCATAATGTACACACCACTTACTCCTGAACTTCACCATGCTTAGTGATAAGCAGCTATTCTTCACAAAATAGAGAGGCGTAGTGTGGGTTGTTTGGAGGCAGAGTTTACAATGCTAAGTCTGTGTCAAGAGATTAGAGATAATAGTTGCATAGTCAGTGATTGAGCAGTATTACTGGAGACTTTCTAGAGATACAGAGAACTTAATTTTATGTATCTGTACGCAAATATATGCACACCTTTGCACACTCATGGGTCTACCAGACAAGTTTTAGAAAAATAATTCTTAAATTATTTAACATATTTAGTATGTTATATTTTTAACTGTTTATATGTATGCATGTATATTTACATTTGGTGTTGATTAATATGCTGATATAGGTACCAGGTTATAACTGTGATACTGGTTTTTGGTTATGTTCCTCTATTTTTATTGCGAGCCCATTGTGTATTTACTTCTCTTGCTAATTCAACAGTAGTGCTTTTAAAAAAAAGCTTTTGCTTAGTATTTCAGTAAACTGTGTGTTGCATAATTATTCCTCTCAGTCACACTTCTGCTGAAGTATTTGTTCTGCACAGGTGCATTTTCCATACCTGATTTCACAAAGGATATAATAAATAGCAAAACAAGAGACATAAAGAAACTTGTACTTAAAAGAGATCAAAGCACACCAGACCATGCAGTCCTTTGGAAATCTTGGCTCGCTCTCTTGTAAATAAGGTGCTTCTAAAGCAGAAGGTATTTAACTACTGTATTTATATAGGCTTTGATTGACAGTTCAGTTATTAACCTCATAAAAACACAGCAACGTAAACTAGTAAGAATGTTTGTTCTAGCACTTCTATCTGAAGGAAAATGAAAACCAAGATATAGTGGCATATTCTTAGTTCTTTTCAAGTATTTAACTTATGGCTCTGCAGCATAAAAGAATGTTTTTTCAGGTCAGTGAACTAAAACTATTTTGCTTACTGCTATGGGATTTAAGTATTTTCTAATTCTTTAACAAAAGAAATGCTGGAGTTATTGTAGGTGCAAAGTCATTACATCTTTATTGAAGGAGCAAACCCCACATCTTTATAATGATTATTCTATGCACATCATAGTATTTTTCATGCTGTAAAAAAGAAATTGAAATTGTTTTTTGCATTTTACTTAATGAGGCTATAGGAAAGTTGGCACCCTCGCTAAAAGAGGTGCTCTGCATCATGTTAGGTTTAGTAAAACAAGTACCCAGTAACATTTTGCATCATTGCTCTAGGAGTTATTAGCTGGTATGTTGCACTGGTTTCTTAGAATTATTTTTTTCTAGGCTTCATTGTGGCTCTCCATACCTCTGTCCAAAATCACATGGCCATTTTTTTTCTTCTGTGGGAGCCCTAAAATTCTCTTAGTCATATGAAAAGTTTGTTTGAAAGTACTTTGTTCTGAGAAATGTTATGATTTCATAAGTTTAAGTCTGAGATACGTTTCCTAAAGAAAAATCATCCGAAATGTAACTCTGAAAATATACACGTAATCTTTATTCTAAAGGATCTTTCCTGTTGCTGTTATTGTTGTTTTAGCACTGGTGATGTATCTCTGGTTGTCATTCAGGGAAACTGCTAATCAAGAATTTCCATAATTGTACATAATTTTTGAATTAAGGCATTTTAAATGGTGGTTTTTGTTTCATATTAAGCTGGTATTTAAAACAATATAGTGCACATTGGCCTGAACTTATGATAAAATTACTACCTTTCGGAAAAAAAGGAATAGATCTCAAGAATCTTGTTAGCAGGAGCTGTCATTTGCTGTAGTTGCAGTAGGTAGGTGTAACCTATCAATGCAGGAAGATTAGAAGAACTCTGATTTGCTAAGGCTTAATGCCATACTGCTGGAGTAGAAAATAGCTAAATGGAATTATAGAAATATTGACTGGAAGGAGACCTATTGATTCCCACTAAAAATATGATTCAGCAACACCAGATTAGGACACAGCAGTGGCTTTGCTTGAATTTAAAACCTTCAGTGGTGTAATATGCTATGTCACTGTTACCTGTCTAAATCCAGGGTTATTTTCTTGTTGCACAATTTAAAACTTCTGAGCTGCTATTTGTGATCACTGATCCTTTCTATACCATCTACAACTACTGCAGGAAACTCAGCCTGTAATCTCTGATTCTTCAGGCCAGTTATAAGCTGGTGTTTGATCTTCCCCGAACCTCCTCTCTGTCAGATGGAGCAAACCTGGCTCTTTCAGCTCCTCATAGGGTAATATACTCTAGCCCCTGCCCATCAGTGCAGCTGTTTGCTGGACTCCCTCCTATTTATTCTAATCTTTTCTGCATGTGGCAACTCAAAATTGGACAGAGAATTCCATGTGCCAAGTAGACGAGGATAAGAACTTCCCTTGATCTGCTGCCATATTTGTTGTAATGAATGTAGGCTAGTAAGTGGTTTGCCTTGTTTGCCATGAGGATATGTCATTGGCTCATACTGAGCTTGGCATCCACTATAACCCTCAGGTTCTTTGCTATGGAACTGTTACTGAGCCAGCTGGTTTTCAGCCTTCGCTGATCCTCAGGGTTGTTCAACCCAGGTGCAAAACTTTGTATTTCTCCTTGTAGAACTACATGAGGTTTCTGTTGGCCCAAGCACTGAGCTTCTCCAGGTCTGCCTTGACCGTATTTTTACTATTTGTTGTTTCGTCCACTCCCTTTAATTCAATGTTATCCACAGATCTGCAGAGGGTGCTTTCCACTTCCTCAACAAAGTTGTTGATAAAAGGTGTTAAAGCATGAAGAGGCCCCAGTATTGACCCATGGAGTATTCCTCTGGTTACTTGCCAATGCTGAACCACTGATTACTACCTTTTGGGCCGGGTAGTCCAGCCCAAATGCTCTGTTTATTCATGCTGTACGTTTTCAGCTACCATAAGAGAAAGCTGGGTGAAGCTGAATCCATGTAATGATTTTCAGACCATTTTAAAATTTGCTGTCATAATACAAATGCAGTTCAACTACTTTCCCTAGGAAATAAGAAAGAACAGATGCTGGAAGTAATTTTAAAATTACAAGAATTATTTTATCGATTGTCAGAAATCTGTTTGAGTTTCATCTATATAAATGCTTATCAGACTTGTGGATTCTCTCTGCATTTACAGGGAAGTTTCTTTAGGTTGTTTTCGGTGTCATTTACTTTTTTTCTGGACTTGAGACTTTGAAATGTGGCACGTTCAGAGTCTTTCAGTAACATACATGCTCTCTTCCCAAATGGCTGTTATGGTGCTTACCCTGGAATTTACAGATTACCTTCTTGGGCTGACCATAATAGAGTCATCTTAGGCAACTTTATATTTAATGTTCTGCTAGTGCAATTCTTTTTGAGACTTTTTTGGTTTTGGTCAGTTGTATAGATGACACTGTATAGATTGTATTGGTTAATCTGTTAAACCAAAACCATTGTGGACCTCATGTAAATGCTTCTTCAGACCACACTGAGAATGCTGCATGCTTCTCTGTTTTCTTTTTTTTTTCTTTTTTTTTTTCTTTTTTGGAATAGAAGGAAGGAGCTGTATCTCTGCTTAGTGCTGAAGCTGCCATGGTTTTTTCTTTTAAGTAAATTCTGAATGAAGTGTTTGCAGATTTCAAACATCTCATGTGTTGCAATTGCATTCAGGAAGCTTGTGTTACTAGAACTCCTTTATTTCCCCTTTGTCTAGGGAAATGGTTAGCTTCTTGGGTTTAAGAATGGGTTAAGTTGGCACAATCTGGTTATTAACATTTTTGCACATTGCAACATTAACATTTTTCCTACATTTCTATGTGTTCTTGAGGCCAGAACAAAGGTCCTTGGTTTTTAGAATCATTATCCCCACCACCACTTTCAAGTAATGACAGTCTGCTGTCTTCTGTGTTTTAAAATCCAGCATAGAGATTGCCCTTGAGTTGAGTGTGGTACGTTGTTTGAGTTTTGTATTGTCTTCAATTAGCATAATTTCTGTTTTCTGTACCTTACTATCATTAGTTGACCTACCATGAATTGCAACTTGACTGTTGCATTCTTCAGTGATGCTTTAAGGAGCCAACAATTCATTCATCTCCTAGTGCATATGTACTATGCTTAGAGTATGTAAAGGCTTTAGTCTTTACCATAACCTCACGATAAAACAGAATGTTAGCCATTCTTTTGTGGTATTCTATATAGTTGAAGAAAATGTTTTCTTTTGAAGTTTATACTTCCAAAGTGTGTCTTTGCTAATAGGGAAATAAACTGCAGATTTTCTTAATGATTGATAAGGAAAGAACATGAACAGGCAGTTAAAAGCTATTTGTTTAGTTAAGCTGCACTGCAACTTACTGCAGTTCTCATACTTTAATGCAGTCAAAGGTGCAAATGTGTAGAATGTGGATTATTATAAATTAAACATTTTGAATGACAGTTATATGAAATTTACTGTGGGTTTTTAAACTTTTTCAGCAGTAGTTGTACTTGCAGTACAGGGAGTAAATTTGATTTTGTTTCTTCATTACTGCTTCTAACACAAAGTGTTTTCTGACATGTTACAGTTAACAATTCCAGTATAGCCATTGATACAGAGTGGATTTTACAGGAGACCATTAAGAGAGGACTTCTGCAATTTCATGAAAACCATATTCTTGGTCAAGGTTGTTCCAAATACGTATGCCTATATTATTTTTTCTCATTTCAGTTTTATTTTTCCTTCATAAATATAGTCATGTTTTTTCATCTGTCAGATCTGTTAATACATGTCAGCTGACCTGAGACATTAGCAACATTTTTATTCAAAATGAACTCCAAAGACCCTTGATCCTATCAGAAGATTTGTAGTCTCTAAATCTCAGCTGTCGTAAAATGAAATACAAACAGATTTACTGCAAATGTTCTTTACCATGTCAGTTGCTAAAAGCAGGATACAAGGTTATAAAGCCTTTAGTTCTTCAGAAAAATAAGCGAAAGAACAGAAGCAGGTAATCTCTGACACATGTCACAGTAAAATGATACATATGCCCCAGTGTCAAAGCAGAATTTTAATCTGGAATATTCTCTTAAGTGTGCAATGCAGCTTAGAACAGAACGTTGTAAAGTCCGTGGCTTTATTCTCAGATGTGATTTTTAAAATGTAGAATCATAGTAGTTAAATAAGTCATTCTTTATGCGTAAGGATGGAATAATTTATTGGAAAGACACTACATATATAAACACAGATACTACTACTTGCATTATACAACATCAAGTCACTTTTCAGACAAACTAAATACAATGTCCAGAGACATTACAGGTTTTGGTAGGGTTTATGAATTTGATTCTAGAATTTAGATGACACTGAATATCTTTGTAAGCAAAACAGAGGAAATAAAAACTTGCCTGTGTTTATCTTACTCCAACCCACCCAAGATTCTACCATGAAAAGCAGTGAAAGAGGGAAAAAAAAAAATCAGGTAGTGATTGAGTAGAAGAGCTAGTGACAGTCAAGAATATAATAAAGGCTTCTATTCATGGTTATTATGGAGAAATGAAAAACTTTATCTATGTATTTTTCCTAGGAAACATAATTAAATGCTGTAAATTATACTCTTGTTCATGCTTAAAATGAACCTCAAGGTAAAGCTTTATAGATTTGCAGTTCACTTGTATCTTCTGTTTTAAATTTTACTACTACAACTAGGCAGTTTTTGATAATTCATGTTTCACTGTTATTTTCCAAATGCTACGGCATTAATCACATTCTGTCCTTTGTCACATTGCTTGCTTTCAGAGTATCTTTTTACCAATTTATCTGAACTCTGTATTCTCTGAAATACCGTCATCCTGACCTTGTTTTCCTCCTGAATAGACTCCGGAAGAGAGAAAGGTGGGAAAGAGTCTGGCTCAGGGCTATGTAGGGGTATTAGAAGTTAAATGTACAACTTGATTTTTCTGCTGTCAGTTAGAGAAGTTAGAGATTGTTTTTGAGGCACATCACTTCAGGTGGGAAACTGAGAGAAAATAGGAAAGAAACTCACGTACATCTCCCTTTCTACATAAGCTCTTTTAGTCAGTCTTTTTTCTGAAAAGTACAAATTGTAGCTGCTGTCTCTAGCAATCAAAACCGAGCGTTTTGTGAAGGTCTTATGCTCTGAATTGTCATCTGCCTTTTCTGCAGAGTTGTTCATGTATAACCAAGGGTTAATATTGTTAAACTGGAGTATGTGAGATCCAAGTATTACATCTTCCTTTCTACTCATCTATAGAAATATTTTGTGTACGTGGTTTTACAAATGACTTCTACAAAACAGTTTAGAATATAAGTCCTTCCATTGTTTGCTCTCATTTTTTTTACATTAGCCATATACCTTTAACCATATACTTAGATGACATTTTATGTTGAGGTGAGGGGATTTATTGTAAGCATCATCAGCCCACTGATAATCTTTGTTTCACTACACTGCTTTCTATTTCAGTAAGTAACCTTTCACCAATCTATTGCTTAGATATCTGTAATCCCACTTGAAATTCTAAATTGTGAAATTGTACTACTTTTGGGTTACTAGCAGGAAACAAAACAAACTACTGTTAGAGAGCTTGTGGTACTGAGAAAGATGAACTCTGATGCAATATGAAATGATTTCAGCTGGACATGAAAAAAATATTTTAAGGTTCTTTCCAATTCCTTCTCTAGTTTTAGTAGCTGTCAATCCTGTGATCTGCAAGGCGTTGATTTTAAGGATTTAATTGTGGTAGCCACATTGCCAAAAATCTATTTGAACTGTATTTGTGACTAACAGTGAGTAGTTATCTATATTTTTAATTTAAATCTATAATTCTTTGTCACGTATGATTTAGAAAAGGTCAACGTTTGTTCTGTGAGAACTGATAACTGTTGTTTTGTGTTGGCTTTTCAGCCCATGTTTTGTTGGTATATTCCTTTATAAATGGGTGTATCAAGTATTTGCCTTCTTTTAAGGCTATGGATAGCTTACTATTTATGAAATGTAACTCATATGAGTCTGCTTATGAAGTGTTGGAGTTCATTTTTCAAAGCAGCATATTTTTTGATGAAATAGAAAATAGGTGGCTCAAGTTCCTGGTCATTTTTGAGAAATCCGAGTCATTGCATTTTTTTGTTGTGGTTCCAGTCTCAGTTGCTGTACGCAGCTACTTGTGCGTGCCTAATGCTTACACATTTCCAGGAACAACAGGCATGGTCAGTAATCAAAAATGAGACAGCTAAATACCTCTCTATTTTACTCACTCTTGCTGTTTTGCTTTCTGGTTGCTCTCTAGTTACGTGTCTTCCTGCCTTGACGTTCCCATGTGGATTCACGCATAAATTAGTGCTCTGTATTTGTTTAGAACACCTTTTCATTTTACAGCATTTCTGCTAACATATAGTGTTTCTTGTTTCCCCTCTGAACTGGAGGCCAATTCTAACAATCACTGGACAACCAGTTTCTTCACAGTGCCTTTGGGCATCTTTTCTGCAGATACCTGCTGACTAATGGTTTTGATTAGACTGCCTCCTCCCATCACCTAACCTGTGGAACAGTTAACCAAGGGAGAGGTTATGTAAGTTAACCAGTTTGATAACTGCTGTTTTCTTTCCCTATCAAAAAGATTTATGAAATCACACTAGTTACGAATAATTTAAAGGCCATCTTTCTGAGAATGTTCAGTTCCATTATGTAGTCCTCCCTTCAGCCTCTAAGCAGCGGCCCATGAGTTCCATAGAGCACTTAATCCCTATCTGCTTTTTCCTGACGCACTCTGTGATACAAGAGGTGAAGATGCAAAGTATTTTCAGTTTGATTCAAATCGATATTTTCTTTTAGTACAGAATTTTTAGTATTTTAAGGCCGTCTGAGTTTTCCATGTGTATGCCATGTGCTGTTTGACTGGATGTATGTGCTTAGCTCTCTTATTTTGTGCTGTCTGACGTTTCTGTCTTCAGCTTGCTACATAATGCATACGTAGAAAACTTGAAGTTGTTTTAAAAGCTGTTAGATGATTTGGAAAACTCTGAAGCTTTGAAATCTGACTATAGGATGTTAGAATTATCTGCCAGCCACCAACTTTGAGGTTGTGTGATTAAAAAATTCTATATGTTTTTTCTGCTTAAATAACCGGTGATCATCAGAATTGGTGTTTTAAACAATCCTCATCAGCTCTTCAATTTATGTTCATTCCCAGAAAGTTTTCAACTAATTTTTTTTAAGAGAAGTCTTGTAATCTTAATAGTTACTGCAGAATCCTTGGTCGTGCCTTTATTAGCAGCCTTTTGGTGCAGTGCTCTTACACACCTAGAGAAAGCTTCCTGTACGTACCTCTTTGTTTGAACATTTGTTTCCATCTAGTTATTTGCTTTTGCTGTGTTTATTTTGTGGCCTATGGTTAAGGCATGTTATGTTGGCTCAGTGCTGGAGGCTTTTCTGGTAGTTGTTGTGTACTGATTTACTCTTGCATAATTTTTTGTGCACTTAATTTTATGAACATTCAATCTTGCCATCTTACCTAATTTCTTTAGACCTGGATTTGTTTGCTTGTCAAAGCTTTGTATTGGAGTCATACTAAAATATACTTAATCCAGCTTGATCATGTGGCAAGCAAAAGCTTTCTTGTTGTAAATAGCTGGCCATTTATTTAATTGTTTTTGAAGGAATTTTATCTGCATACCCCGTATGTCTAATTAGGACTTCCCTAACCTAACATTGAGTGGTTCTTGCTTAGAATATGCTAAATGAACCTATGAACCGTGAAGTTATCCTTTATCAGTTCAAAAAGTTATTAAAAAAACAAACACAGAAGGCTTCTACTTACTCTTTTTAGCTTGGATTGATTTGCTGTTATGGCTTGAACTACACTGTATTGACTCTGGCTAGTAATGAGTTTGATAGGTATCAGTATGTTGTTCTGTTTTGGATGTAACTGTTATATCTACATGAGTATGTGGCCTTGAAATATCACTGCTGCCAAGTGCAGGAGGCAGCTCTGTGAAGAAAGCTGATGGAAGATCAAACGCATCTGTTGCTGTGTTTTCTTTGAGTTATCATTCTGAGATAGTTTTCAGTGTCAATAATAGATGAGCATCTGTAAGTAAATACATATTACGAATACCTTATTAACTGTTCAGTACACAGGCTGCCTCAAAGGAAATGTAGTTTTCTGTTGTTCAACTATGTCGTTAAAATGGTGCTGGAATTTAAGAGGCTGTCTTTTTTTTTGTTTTGTTTGTTTCCCAGAAAGATCTGAATAGTTTAGCTGGCTAAGTATTAGTATGTATACATGCAGACAGAAGCACATGAACTGTCTAAATTATGTTGTATTGTCATTTTAAATGAAAAAAACTGTCATTTGAAGGGAGTTCACCATAGTCATTCGGATTCTGAATTCACTGCAGCATCAGAAATCTAAGTAAACTGATAATTTGTGTGCAACTAATTGTAACTCTTCTACATTTCCTTCTGCAGGATGACAGGAGCAGAGTTTTTCTCTCGATTTCCAAGTCTTTATCCTTTCCTTCTCAAGCAGTTGGAGGTTGTAGCCAATACTTTGAACAGGTAAGATGATATTTATGAAACTTTCAATGTTCAGTTTAAAGTGAGTTGTTGCATATACTATAAAGCTGCTGTTTTCAACAGTACTTCTTGAGGTTGTGTGGATCTACTACTGTTTTTCTAAGCCTTTTTTCCTGTAAGTTTCACGCTGCAGTGAGATTCTGGAGTCTGAAGTGCTACTGAGTCATTAGTAGCAGCTTTATTCCTCCCTGTGAGCTGTTGCATTTGTAGGATCAGACGTTTTAAACCCAGTATATTTTTCAAGGCAGGACAAACTAATTTTACAGTGTCTCATTTTTAACGAGACTTTCTAACATGTTTAAAGGATAGAAGGTCTTTGGCCTTGCTTGACCCTAAATTACCATTTTCCAGCCTGTGACATGCTGTCTTTGTGGAAGGTCCTTGATCTCTTTTTACTGAGTCCACAAATGGTGTCTGAGAACTACGATTTGATCTAACCAGATGATACGCTTTGGGATGATGCTGATGCTGTTACCCCCAGGTTCATGAACTTTTAAAGTAAACCAGTGCAGGCTTTGTTTTTCCTTAAAATGTTATGGTATAAACTGTAGAAGTTCAGCAGCTGATTTAGAGGGGACTTTCAGCTGTCTGTTTAATGGTTTGCAATGAAGCTGGAAGAGGAGTTTCACCAGTCATTGCATCTTGCACAGTCTCTGTTCAGAGCAAAAACGATGCATATATTCCATGCAGCACTCTGTTTTACTTGACATTTGGAAAGGTGACAGTGTAATTACTAGAAAATTTCAGGAAGTTGCTTGAAATACTGGTCCTTGAATGTTTTCTTAATGCAAGTTAAGGATTGTATTTTTCTTTTTTTAACTCATTTACTAAATAAGGAATTGTTGGTTTTTTTTTGTCTTGGATTTTTGGTTGATTTTACAGTACGAAAAGTAGGTGCTTGGTGTTAATGACAATAACTATTCTTAAATTGAGCCTGCTATTTACCAAATGCACATTATTTCTTCTTTCTAGGCTGAGAAAGACTTTTTTTCTGTTTAAAACATCTTCTGGTTACTCAGCTTTCTCAATTGTTCAGTTCTATGAGAAACATCACCTGTTCTGGTGTTTGATGTTAGTTAAAAGCAAGGGCAGCTCACTGTTGTTAAGGATTGAAGAAACTGAGGTAAAATAGGAAAGAAGAGGTGTCACAGTCTCAAGGTGCCTTCATAAGGGATTCATAGTGGTGCTGTAGAACTGGATGCCATGTTTGATCCCAGTAGGTTTTGTATGTTATTGCCATGACCAGCATAACGTACTACCTCCTTGAAATGCAGAAGAGTACTGTGTCTGTGGGAGAGTCTCAAGACCTGCATGAAGGATGATATTCTCACCAAATGCTTCTTCCTGCTTTTTTATTTAGTGAAGATGAAGAACTGAAAATCCATCCAAGTTTGTTCCTTTTGCTTTTAATCCTGGGAAAGCTGTATCCATCTCCAATGGATGGCACTTACTCAGCACTCAGCATGGCACCGTTCGTCCCCTTTATTATAAGGTAAGGTAGGTCTCTGGTAGTTTTTCATATGATTGTGTTCTTTCTAGAATATTCGTGTTTGTTTGTTTTGAAATAAAATGCCTTTTTAAGCTTCTCTTCAGTTTTAAGCTTTAATTCTTAAAGGAAAAACTCTGCTGATGGGGTTGTACTTCTGTTTCTTATTAATTCTTGTTTTGGGGAAGTGGAAAGAATTTCAAATCATGCAAGCTGTTGTGTCACTTGTTCACGTATCTTCATCTGCAAAACCTCAATTGCTGCCAAATAAAGGATAGATATAAACTAGTGATCTTGACTGGCTTTGTAAAACAAGTCTTGCATTGCTGAATTTCTTGATTTTTTTTTTCAGTCCTGCAAAATGATTGTTGGTAGCTCATTGTTGTAATGATTAATATTTAGCTCAGCTCCATATCCATACATACACATAAATATGTACTTAGCTATATGGAGGCAGACATGTTCTATATGTAATCTATTTCCAAGATTTTATACAGTGTAACTTTCACTTCTGTGATGTTTACACTGAGACACTCAACAGATGTTTTAGCTTTTTTGTATGCTGCTATTGTGGGACTGGGGTGCCTCATCAGGGGGAAGGACTATTGTGGATGGGGGAAATAAGCATAATTAGTATTTTGAGAGGAGGTCTTGCTATATTTGTGAAAGCTTCAGAGTAGTATGTTAAGAAAGTTCAATTCTAAATCTCATTCCTTTATTTAGTCAGTGATAAGACAAAGATATTTCTATCCCCAGATCTCCCGATTTTTATTTTGAACTGATATTTATATTGTGTCTGCTTTATTCTTGGCTCCTGATGTGATGTATCTCTTGCTACTTAAGTTTTTATGGGGTTCTTAGGAATAAATAACCTAAAAAGCAACCCTAAAAAACCTGCAGTAAGAGTTTTCTAATTGTGCTGTATTTACTGATTTAAAATGTTTTTCTGCCATGTTTGAATCTGAAATGCTTCTTGGATAAACAGTTAAAATTGTATTTGTTGGTTACATCATTAATTAGCTCAATCTTTATGCCTGTGTCACTACACTGAAGAATGCTTGTTTATTTTTCTTAATTCTTGGTAGAGTATTTCAGCATGATTTCTCATTGGTAATACATTAAACTTTGATCTTTCAGTTAAATCTTTGGGTTTTGTTTTAGTATTACAACTGCTACATTTAGCAACTCTGTGCCCCAGCAAAACAACTCTTCAACAGTGATCACGCTTAGTTACCTTTTGTGGTTGTTTCAAACTTTTCAGAGGATGTGGAGAGAAAAACCTATCAAAATCTTTAAAAGAAAAACCTGAAGCATGTAAGAGGGTACATCTAATGACATGGGTGTCTTTTAACCACCGTTCGTGACTGTGCTTTTAAAGAGGAGTGGCGTGGAGGAGAGTGTTTTCTACATTTCTTTTCCATTGAATTTGGCATTAAAATAAAACGCCTATCTATTTCAGGCAGCAAATTGCATTTGGGTGCACAGACATGTATTTCTGTTGGATTATGTAGCAAATGCATTGGCATTTTTAATGGCTGCCGGGGACAATACCAGGGATTCTGCAGAGTGGAGGCACTATCTACTTATGAAAGAGTTCAATGTAATATTTTTGACTGTGTTTCCATATAAATCTCTTTTGTCCTTGTTCTGTGGATACTGTGAATATTTTCAGTCACTTGCATCAGCTGGAATGAATACCTGTGATTTATCCGGGAAAGATAAATATCTTGCTATTTGCACTTTGATTTCTCTTGTGATTTTCCTTTCAACAGGAGCAGATGAACTAGAATAAAATTATTTCCTTGTCATTTAGTTTTCTTTAGGAGGCAATAATGAAGATGGTTGTGAGGTAACCACTTAGGATCAAAGAGGCAACCTGAAGGCAAAGGCCTTGTTCATCAAGAAATTAAACTGTATATAGTAACTGCTTTGAATTGCTCAATGTAGTATATAACACCTATGTGTATATATATAATTACGTGGTGGCCCAATGCAATTATACTTAATTGCTGTAGTTTACTGACACATTTTCAGATTTATCTTGCTGTAACACTGTCAAGGTTAGATCCTGTGCTAATGTAGTACAGAGAGAAGAAGGGTGGGTATAAGCCCTTACTGATTTCCTGATTTGCAGGGCTCAACCCCAATAAATTGCCATTCGTGTGTTGCTCTGGGAGGATGAGTAGTTTGCAAGAACTCAGTTTGCAAAAGAATGAGCAGTTGTTCGAGCAAAGCTGGGTTTGAGAGGAAGATTTCTAATTAGGCTTTTGAGCAGTTTCAGTTAAGCCTGATTGGAATTTTCCATCTAGTGGGAGTAAAGTTGTGGTTGCTCTGACCGTGCTGAGGTAAATTGCACAATATGAGTGGGATTAAATGCCGCAAGGACAAATCTCAATCTCCATGAACACGCTTGCTACTACCATTTGAACCAGAGCATTTGATTACTTCTCTGCAGTTTTATTAAATTTATGTTTTCCCCTACCCCCTCGCAGATGTTTTATTTGGAAGGGATCACTTTGATTCACAACTTATTACTTCACTTTTTAAAAAATCTTTTTTAAGAGCTAGATAGGTCTGTTTTACTGATTACATTCCAAGATGAAGGAATGTACAGAATGTTTTTGATTAACAAGGGAGGTAATTGGGAGGTAATGTTTTAAGTACGAAACGAAAACATAACCTCCCTTTCTCCTCTGCTTACTCCTTTCAAAAACCTGTAATCTCTTCAGAATGATCCAAATTTGAGTTACCTTATGCCCTCTCGTACCACAGTGTTGCCAAAGTGTTTGTTCAGTGCTAAATGTTCTGGACTGGATCCTCTGAAGGAGTACATGGATATTGCTATATTGACTTGGATACTTTTCTCTAATTGAACTCCAGTGCTTTTTAGAATTGTGACTTCTTAATCATTAAAAAAAACACGTAGCTGTAAAATCTTATCTAGATGTACGTTAAACAAAAACCCTCTTTTTGTTTATGTCTCGTGCTCTTTTAGACAAAATCATCTTAATTCTTAGTGAAATTTCCCCTGCAAAAATTTGCCACGTATGCAGATTACAAGGCAGTGTTGCAAGTTATTGAAGAAACTCTGTGGGAAAATATAAGTAGAAATTGAATGTCTTTCTCCAAAATTGCTGCAGTTATTAGAGACACAACTTTCTTTTGGAGAATTTTATGATTTGCATCTTAATGTAAAATGGAGCAGTTGATGTCTTGAATCAGGAACTGGGGTATGTGACAGTGGGAAGCACTCTACTGCGGCTTGCTTTCCCCTTCCATGCACCACCCCTAAATAGCACAGTATTTTTGTCTTTTGTTAGCTTGTCACTAACAGACAAAGGTAATTACTCTAACACAGTTGGTGATGCACGCTAGCATGTAAGGACAGAGAAATTGTGTATGATGAGGAAAAAAATTTTGTAGGACATAAGAAGGATGCTAAAGAATGTTGCTAGCTGCCCTGTTGCCATAGGTCACTCCTAAAAATTAAGATTGAGAAGGACACAAAAACTGTGCATCAGCCGTGACCATGCTGCTGGATCAAATTCTTTTTGAAATTTTGGGGGAGAAAAAAAATCCTAAGGACCATGATTTCACATCCATGTAATGTAGTACTTTAAGTTTTATTCAGTGGGTAAATACGCTAGTTTTGTTTTGTTGAATTCTGGTTAAATCATTTTCAAATCTGAGCAGATGCCAATCTAGACTAAGAAGAATGGAATAGAAGGTTTTTCTTAAAATTTATAAGCAAAATATAGGTATACAGTCAGTGAAGACACAGAAGTTCAGTGTTCAAAGTACGGATTATTTATTTTGATTTATATGAAATGCTATTCAGAGATTGTGTTGTCAGATACCAACAGGTGTAGAAAGTTGTTTTTAAAATGCTGTTAGTCTAAGTATGAAGTTCTATTAGAAGTAAGAGCTTGAATTTTAATCTCTTATCACTAATTTTATTTTGTGGTTTTTATTGGCCAAAGGGAATCAGTCTGTCTTGACAAGTACTTGCCTGAAATACTAAGACCTTCAGTTGCATTCTGCTTGTCTTAGTACAGACATCATAGTACAAATGAGTGTTTTCAGTACTTTCCTGATTAGTAAAATATTTTAGATCTTTCCTATGTAATGAAGCAACCTAGTGATGTTAAATAATACTTTATTCCCAAATATGGCTTTCAGATGCTAAATATACTTAAAAAAAAAAAGTATAATAATGTAAGTATATTAAGGGCAAATAGTGACAGGATGAGAGGAAATGGTTTTAAACTGGAAGAGGGTAGATTTAGACTAGATATTAGGAAGGAATTCTTTATTGTGAAGGGTGGTGAGACACTGGAGTGTGTTGCCCAGAGGCTCTGGATGCTTTCTCCTTGGTGGCATTCAAGGCCAATCTGGATAGGACTTAAAGCAACCTGGTCTAGAGGGAGGTGTCCCTGCCTAGTCTCTTCCAACCCAAACCATTCTGTGATTGCATTCTCTGATTATGCTGGCTTTTGCCATTTACTGATTTATCTCCCTTTCTTTCTTACTGAGATTAAAAAAAAAAAAAAAAGGCATTCTGATGGAGCTTTGTCCATTTTTTTTCTCTCTATTCCTTTCACTCATGTTCACAGATTCCTTGCATGTTCCTTACAGTCTTCATTACTGCGTTTACTTTGCTGCAGATAAGGATGAGGTACTATTGCAGTAGTTAATGTCTTTTTCTTTTGAAGAGCAAATTCAATTATGTAAACAACCGTACATAAAACTATGATCTTAAAATATTAACCTTTCTGTAGTAATATTGCAAGTCATCAACTCGCCTGTTGTAGGCACTTGGAAAATAGGTGTACTAAGTAAGTGAAAGCAATCACCTCTTATTTTATATTCTTATAAAGCAGAGTACTTGAATGTTAATTTGGAGGCTCCCTAGCAGTCACAGTTGTCTTATTTAATAAATCTGTAATGATTAATGATATTACTTGCATTTGGACATGTGGATTGCTCCTTTGGAAAACTTAATTGTTAGTGACTTATGCTAATTAGTTTTATTGCTCTGTGTTGTGTTTAAGTAACTTTGGTTCAATTATGTCTGGTCTGTCAGGTGTTCTGTTTTGCTAAAAGCCCTATGACAAAGTCTTCATAGGCTTCATAGCAGTTATGTCTGGGGCAAGATGAAGCAACAATAGTCAAATGTAAAGCCAGAAGCCTCTGTGAGATTTGAAAGTAAGTGTATAATTTTACACTGAATAAAAATAACAGGAAGAGGGTGAATGAGCAAAATCTGGTGCATGGTATCTTCAGTTTGTGTGGGAAGAGCTGGATTGAAGTCATTCACTTACATCTTGTTAAAATCCTTTATGAATCTGCTTCAAGGCAGTTTCTCCTATTTTTCATACATGTATAGTTGTACACATGGATTTAGTATGCATCTTGTATCTGACTTGAAAAGAGTTATGACTTTTTCTAGGCTAAACGTGAGTACCCTTTGGTAAGTGGCTAAGCAGGGTAGCTGAGTGATTGTGCTAGTGTTCTGCTTCTGTCACTCTCATCACTTTTTTGTGTGTGTATGGTATGGCAGCAGTAGGAGAATTAATGTTAAAACTTGCCTATTTTCAACTGTCATTACTGTAGACTGGAAATCTTAGCAGTGGTATGATAAGCAAAGTACTTTTGTGGGAATGAGTTTTCATATTAGATGAAAAATACTACATGTGGTTTTCGTAGCTATGCTGTATTAAAATAGCTGCTATTGATTAAGATGTTTGTAAAAGCATCTCTTTCGGTTTCCATATCAAATGCACATTTTCTTGATCTTTGCTCTTTTTCTTCTTTTTTTTTTTTTCTTTTTAATGTATTGTCTGGTCAGTGTAACTGCTTAGCATTGTTATTGTCTGGGATAATTTATTACTTGGAATCTCTGTGATATTCACAGCAGACATCGATCCATTGGAATGCTCTTTGTTGGGAGATGCTTATGAGTCCAACCTAACAAGGCATATATCCTTTTGAATATAGGCAAGGTTCCCAAAATACACGTGCTTATGTAGGCATATAAAAAATGAGCAGTATGTGCTTCTAAAGCATATGTTGTTCTTTGTATTCTCATTGCTTTGTACATTGCTTTGTAGTTCTTTGTGAGAAAAACTTTTTTTTAAGTCTTAGAAATGCCTTCTGGCATAAAGCGGTGAGGTACTGCTGATAAGGAATGATTAAGTGAAATTATCAAAATGACTTTTCTTAGAAAAACTGTCTTGGTAAAGTCCCCTGTCATGCCTCTACACTTTTTTTTCTTTAGTGTTCTTTTTAAGCCTGCTAGTTTGAACAAAAAGGAAGGAGAGAGTATTGCTTGAGATCTACAATGGATCTTTAGCATATTTGAGGTTTAATAGAGAAAGAGAAATGTATTTCCCCTCTGAGTGTAATGATAAATAGTTTAGCATTTTTTCACTTTAAGTTCAAATTGTAGCGATAGAGAAGATTATGAAGATATTATTGTAACAGACTTCTCAAGGCTTCTAATCCAAAATTCAGTGTCTAATTTTCTCACTCTTTGCTGTAATCTATGGCCTCTTCTCTTAAAGTGTGGGCAATTCCTTTGGTTATTTGCATGGATCTGATAAGAAGTTTTAAAAATTACTGCTCTTATATTCTTGTTTACAATCATTTGAATCATTCGAAATATTCACAAGGTGCTGGTCTTTTATTTATACATCCAACGTCCCTTCTGTAGTTTAAAACAATGATACAGTCATTAAGACCAAGCGTTCTATCTCCATTCTTTCTATTTCCTCTACTTTATTACTATGTATTTCTTTCCATTACCCTGCAACTTTGAAGCTTCCTAACGACTTCTCAAAAATTAACAAATTTGAAATAGACTTTCTTTTATTGGAAGACATTGTAAAAAAAATTTTCATTTTACCTGAGTTTGAGTTAAAAGATCATATAACGAAGCCCTAACCTCTGGAGAATACAACAGAAAGCTAAATAAACCTACAATGAATTTAGCTACCTGAGGACAGTATTTAAGATTCCTTGATGGGAATGCAAGAAAAGAGGTGCCACTTAAATTGTTTCATCATTTTCTACAGCAGTTCTTGATTTGAAGCAAACATTTTTATTTGTCTGAAGTTCACGTGTGGTATAAGTAACTATTTACTTATGTGCACGTTTTAGAGATCCTAGTTTATTGGCTGTCTGAGACACAGTACTTCAAATTTCTGTTGTTGATTAAGCTTGATATGAGTTTGCTTCCTTTTACAATAACCTTAGTTATAATCTTGGTGACAGGATGAGACAAATGTATAGGGTTTCCTCCCAGAAGGCCCTTGAGAGCGTATACTGAGATGCTGTATCAAAGCTCCAATTATTCTCTTGGATTTTTTTGTTCTTAATTTCAGATTAAATCACAAAAAATTGTCTTTAGACCAATTACAATACAGGTTTCCACAGTTAAATAATTTTAAAAATTAAGTGCTTTGGATATTTTAATTGCTAGGGTACAACAGATGTGTAACAGGGGAAGATGAGTGTGTTTCCTTTTAAGAGAAACTCAAAGCAATCCATAAATATATTTAGGCATTTAAAAAGTATTCTGTTTTATATGTATATAAATATATTCCAGGAAATGTTGTTCTTGTATTAATGAGTAGGTACTGTTCTGCTGATTTCTCAAGACATGTTAATTGTGTGGAAGCTCAAGTGTCTTTTTATTCTTCTTTTTGCGCCTCTCTTTGCTTGGAAACTTGTAATGCTACTTTTGAAAACTACTGAATTTTCTCTTTTGGGAATCTTTCAGTCAAGGTAGGATAGCTGGTCTGATTGGCATGATCTGAGGCCCCTTCTGTAGAATGTTGCCTTCCTCCAGTTCTACTTTTGATTCCAGCCTGTTTTCATGGCTGCACTTCCCAATTCCCTTTCCCAACACTTTGTGAAGGCAGTGTATGTGAATGTATTTCAGCTGAGAACAATATTGTGATACTGTCTTTGTGACTGTAGGAACAACTACCTGCATCATTAATAAGTAATGATTTTTTCGAATTATTTCTACCAATTTGTTGCTCTGATGCTCATATTAACAGCAATCCTCACTCACTTTGTTGATTTGCTTAGTATGAAGTCTGTTGAGAGGGAGTAATAAGAATGGGAGATAAAGAAACACTTAGGAAACACCTGCAGATCTTTTTTCTTTTTATTTTAATAATAAAAGCATGAAGATATGTTTATTTGCAGCTAGTGTTTTGTTGTTTGTAGCTGCAGCAATAAATTAGATACTTTGAAGTCTGCAGAGGAGTGCAGAATCCTTCTGTGCCTCATGAAAGTTGCTCATATAAATTATGTCAGTTAGCAGCTTAGTTCCAGGTCTGAGTGTTAACGCTGGACTGGAGCAATGGAAATGCACTGAATCAACAGTTACACGAAGTGAGAACTGGTCAGATTTATTGGCTTTTTGTTCTTGTTCATGAACTGTTTCAAGTAAACAAGTTTACATCTAAAACCTCATTCACCTAGATAAACAGCACTGAATTTAAAATGGAATACTACTTCAACAGTTGTAAATAGCCTTGAGGATTTAATAGATCCTTTCTTAAGGGTCTTGCAAATTTTCTTTGCTATTTGCTACCTTGAGTTATAAAATTAGACTGACATGTTACATTGTTCTACATGTGATAACAGTGCAGCTATTTCTAAGGTTTGAAAATTCACTTCTACATGAACTGCATGTAAAGAAAATCACTTGCAGAAAACATTTTTTATTTCTCCCACTTATTTTTCAAATCAAAGAAAATCATGTCATTTCAAAGACAGGTATGCACACACATGCGCATTGCCCTAGCAGGTGTGAGGCTCTGTGGTTGATGTTTGGCCTGCAGGAATGGTGAGAATCAAGTTTTGTGGGATTGGCAGGTGGTCAAGTGGCCCAGACTGAAGCTGCTGTTCCTTTCTGCCACTATTGTGGGGGTTGCCACCCCACAGGTGATGACACTGCTCAGTGTGAAGTTAGTTACATAGTGGATCTTGAAGGCTGATATAACCAGGAACTACTGCGTTGGGCTAAGTCTGTTGTCTTGTTTTTCCTGACTATGTTAGATCACATGTAAGTGGAATTCAGCAAAAATCAAACCTACCCATTCTTAATCTACGTTGTTGTTGCAAACTATGCAAAAAAAGAGCGTTTGTCTTGATGTTCTTCTGGCAAACTTCTTGTATGATTGAGGAGTGAAGCCAGATACCTCCAAAGCATGAGTGAAGCACAGATCAGATGCCTTCAGGATATGCAGAAGTTCAGGGATGGGTGACCTGGCATGATATCTTGCATGTGTTGTTGAAAAGGAGGAGTGCTTTTGAAATGTTATCTGTAATGTTTCTTGGGAGAATGAAAAACAACTTTTAGTATTTTAGGGGAAATAAAAAGGAGAAAAGAAACAGCAAGAGTGTTAACTCCTCTCAGATTTGAGAAGCTATTTGCCATTGTGAAACGTAGTCTTTGTGTTCCCGTATATGTTCCTATAAATCAGATGCTTTATTATTCCTGAACTTTATGGTGCTTTTGTTTCTTAGTGGTGACTTCATAGGAGTGTTCTTCTGAGGCTTTCCACAAATATGTAAGTTCTGTGGATATACAACCATACAATCATTAAGAAAGACCACTATGATCACCTAGTCCGACTATCAGCCCTTGCCTGTGACTGCTCTAAACTGTGTCATTCAGTGCTACATCTACCTTTCTCTTGAAGACTCCCAAGGATGGTGGCTCTACGACCTTTCTGGGCAGCCTGTTCTAATACCTCATCCCTCTTTCTGAGAAGAAATTTTTCGTAATTTACAGCTTGATGCAACCAGTGCTGCAAACTACTGCAGTCTCACTAGTTAGCGTGAGAACTTTGAGTTTGCATTTGCCTTCAGCAGGTGCATAGCACAGTAGCTAGATGATGATTGAATTGTCCTTCAGGCAAGCAGAAGCTGCAGGTTTGCATTTTCCTCAGGCACAGAAAGTTGTGGAACTGGGACTGCTGTGTCTGGTGCCAGTTTTCTACCTGCCGAGCAACAAGGCATTTGCTTGGGAGGGGAAGGATGAGGAGAAGAAGGTCACTGCCTAATTGAGGATCCTCAAAGTGCTATACCTAACTGACATTGAGGGTCCCAGCTGGACTTTTGTGTGGTGTGGGAACAATCATCAATCATCGGCTGAGGTTGTTTGGTTTGCTTGTTTTCTTCTGTTTTTAGAGAACTGTTTGGGGCACAAAGAGAAGTAAATCTGGTAGTTTTGCCTTAAACTTCTGCTTTATTTGAATGCGGTATAAACGCTCATTACGGACCTGGTATTCTGGTAGCTGAGGAAAAATGAAATATCTGTTATTCTCAATATGTAGCATTCACTTTTATTTCCATAATAGATTTGATAAAATAACAATCTAGAACAAAATTCAATATGTAAAATACTGTATGTCCATACATGCATAATGCATGTGTGCTAGGTCTGTTGGTTTTTACAAGAAAGGAGAGTTAAAATCAGGTTACTTAAATTGTTCTCAACTCCATTTTTTTTTTACTAGTAAGAAAAAAAAACTACACAGCTCCTTTTTAATTTGTTATGCTGCATTCAAGGACAAAACCATCTCTGAATCATGTAGTTTTGGAAAGTACCCTTGCACAAGTTAGAGGAAACCCTGGCATTTTCCCTGTTTTCCACCCTTCCTTCTGAAGAGTTGTCACATTCCTTGGGAAAAAAATAATTTTTGGAAGGTCATGAACAAAATAAAGAATGTTCTTAAGTTTACTGTTACAGCTAATTAAAAGCTGTATGCCCATTGCAATAACAGTATTGCTTGTATTTGGAAAGAATATCTGTATGTGAGATTACATGGGTAAGGAAACATGTTATAGCACAAATAAAGGAAAAGCTGTAGACAAACCACTTTTCAGGTTTATTTTCACTATGTAATGGAATAAAATCTTTTTGTTTAAAGATACTGAATTTGTTTTTACAAATGGCTAAACTGACTTCTTGCATCTGGTCAATACAGGATTAAAACTTTTCCATATGGAACAGTCTCCAGTTGTGACTGCTCTGTTTTCACATCATGTTGTGAAGAGCCTACTCTTTGAATTTCCTTTCCAAAGATGATCTTCCTAAAAGTTATTCCCCAAGGGAAGAGGTGGGAGGGTAGAGAATAGAATGTGCTACCATAGTATAAAGATGAAAATTCCAGCACAGAACATAGCTCAGTACTTCCTTCAAGCAGTATTTCTGTGCTTCAGGCTCTAGTATGGCTTACGTTTCTAGGTGAGTAGTCTTTCACTTCTGCCAAGAAAGTCTAAATTTGATTTCTGATAGGTGTTGTGTATTATCCTTTGTTTCATATCCTGTGGCTTTTAGCTACAACAGCGGATTGCATCTGGATGACAAAAAATGTGTATTCTTTTTCTAGGTGTGGGCACTCACCTGTGTACCGTTCACGTGAGATGTCAGGTCGGGCCCTTGTTCCATTTGTTATGATAAATGAAGTACCACATACAGTACTGTCACTGCTGAAGGGGCTTCCAGATTCTACCAGTCTTTGCATACGACAGAACAGCATTCATGGAACACTTCTTCAAGTAAGTCTCTTGCTTTGCTTTTTTGGTTGGTTCTTTTTTGGTCATACTTTCGCATTGGATAATGTGATGAGTTGTACTGAGTGTTCAAACATGTTTAAACATTTTAAAGTTGATTCTCTCAAACAATAAATGTGGAATGCAAATTTCAACACTCATTAGAAGACTGCAAGTTGTAAATATCAACACATTTCATATAATGCTTCATCTCTGGAGATTACAGTGCTTTGAGAGCAAATATTTTTATCTAAACATATCTACAGAGAGATCTGTGTGACTCACCCAGAATCACAGAGCAAATCTACAGCAGAGCTGAACTCCAAGTACCAATGGTATTGTAGATACTGAGACTCGCTACTTACCTACGTGTTTACTTATTACTTGTTTTGCTGTTCCTGCCACACCATCAACTTCCTGTCACTTGGCTGTGCAAGATGTGATAAGCTTTATATTGTGTTCTTCTGAAAACACGGGAGAACAGCTCACTATCAGTTGGGAATCAGAAGTTTCTTCATTCCCCATATATCATTCAATTGGTTTATGGCAGTCTATTCAGTGTGTTTGATTTTTAAGCTACCGGAGTAATAAGTTACCCATTTTTATTGCCTATTTTTCACAAGCAACTCTCCAACAAAGGTGTATTATATATACGTTCAGCTCTGTTAGTCTGCCTTAGTTGGCAGTCTGTCTTGGTACATGTTCCCATTGTAGCATGTGGTGATCTATGGGTTATTTTAAAAAAATCTTTTCCAGCATATTATTTCCCTTTCAAATCATGATCTTACAGGCGACCTGTGATAAGGAAATTAGTATGGTCCCTATAGAGCTGTTATTGCCAACTTTACCTGTATCCCAGCATGTTTTTTTATCAGCTTATTTCTGATGTACGTTAACTGGCTTAATTGGAAGCTGATAATTTCTTCAGTGTTTTAGAAGTTGGTGTCATTTTACTTCTTCAGACAGGTATTTTGATACCTATGAAAGCAGCTGGATTGGGATCAGAGGGGTTCATCTAATTTAATTTGCATTTGGTAGATGATAGGTAACAGGGAAGGTCATCCCAGAGTGTGGGATGATTCTGTCCAGTCTTTCCTGATGTAGATATCAGTCTAGCAGCTGTGTAGGTGGGAAGGGGATGACCAGCATCAGCCATCAGTGAGTCACAAAACTGGGGTCCCTCTGGAAGTGTTAGGAAAAGAGACTGTTCCAACAGAAGTGGAAATGTTTTGTCAATCAGCAAAATGATTATATAACCCTTGTAATGAGGGCATGGACTGACTGTAGTGTATAAAGCCACTGCTGCCTTTTTAGGATGTAGTAGAAAAATAATTATGGGGGGTTGGTTTTGAAACTGTCCAAAGGTTGATTTTTATTTTTTTTTCTAAGCAAGTGTTGCTAACAAGATTGGGTGTTCTTTTCCATCCCTGTGAGGCAGAAGATATTCTCAGAGAACATGATTTTTTTGGTCAGTTCTGAGCAGTTACTCGGAACTGGTACTACTGTGATGACACCAAGCTGAGCAGTGTGGTTTATACAGCAGAAGGAAGCGATGCCATCCAGAGGTCCTAGCAAGCAAAGAATAATGTTTTGCATTTGGGATGAGGTAGTTCCAGATGTGTATACAAACTTGGAGAAGAATTCCTTGAGTGTAGCCCTCTGAGAAGGACTCAGAGGTCCTGGTTGATGAAAAAGTTAAGATGAGACAGCGATGTTAGGCCCCAGCTAGAGTACTGCATCCAAGTCTGGGGCCCTCAACACAGGAAAGATGTGGAGCTTTTGGAGAGGGCCCAGTGGATGGCCACAAAGCTGAGCAAGGGCTGGAGCACCTCTCCTATGAAGATAGGCTGAAGGAATTGGGCTTGTTCAACCTGGAAAAGAGAAGGCTGCAGGGAGACCTCATTGTAGCCTTTCTGTGCTTAAAGAGAGTTTATAAACTAAGGGAAACCAACTTTTTATGAGGGTAGACAGTGATAGGACAAGGGCTAATGGTTTTGAATTCAAGGAAGGGAGATTCAGATTAGATGTCAGGGGAAGTTTTTTACTGAGAGAGTGGTGAGGTGTTGGAACAGGTTGCCCAGATTGTGGTTGTACCGTCCCTGGAGGTGTTTAAGGCCAGGCTGGATGGGACCCTGGGCAATCTGATCTGGTACTTGATCTAGTGGCTGGCAACCCTGCTTGTAGCAGGGGAGATGGAACTTGATGATCCTTGAGGTTTCTTCCAACTCAAGCTGTACAATGATTCTGTGATTCTATAAATCTGTGAATTGTTACTGCACTGGGGAAAGACCAATGCTGTCAGAGTACAATATGTCTTTGAAAACTGACAGTTGATAATGATCCCATTACATTTGATCTCTCACGTGTCTTGGGCTTTGCTTTTATGATTTGCAAATCAAGGTTGCTCAAAGTCTTTGTTTAATTCTGAACAAGATATAGTTTATGACTGAATTGCAGAATTAATTTGCTAGTTAAAAATAACGAATATTCAGAAATGCTGATGAAGATAGGTGTGCAAAAAGGAAGAGAGTAATTTTTTCATGTTGTATCCATAAAACGCTGATAGCACACAGTTTTATGCATAGTTATTGTGCACCTGCTGTAAACTGGAATACAAAACAAAGTATTGTGACTTTCAGGGATTGTTGGATGCGTGGTTTCAGTTTCCTTTTTATCTCTGTAAGACGGAACTTGCAAAGTCTTATTGAATGGTAAATTATGTTACAGTGTTACTTGTTAAAGCACTGTTTCTCTGAAGTCTTACTTAAAAGAGAGCTTAAGGCAATAATCTGGCTGTGTTTAAGAGTGTACTGCATTTCCATGACATGATAGGGAATTTATCTTCCTTTCTGATATGACAATTCCTAGGAGAAGGAGGGATGTCGGTACAATACTCATTAAAATTGACTTTTTCCAGTAATACAGATCAATATATGAAAATAGAATCCAGTTAATTTAATTTCTTCAGTCATTTTAGTCAGAAGCTGACGTAAGTCCACTGCCTGATTTTTTTTTTTCTTTCAGTGTTCATCTGCTGTCAAGTCTTGAGCAGCAAAGTTGGAATTGCTCAGACTTAAAGCTTATGTGGCAGTGCCAAATGTAATAGGTCATGAAGGTATATTACAGTTATGTTTCAGCATTATGTAATTGCTTCATCTGTTGCAAGCCAAATGTTCATTTATAGAAAAATTGTTTAAAAAAATTTCAGAATGCAGTGCTTGTCCAAACATGGTCTGTTTTTCAAAATGTTGAGAGTGACGAGGAGTTTGTTTGACAGTAATACAAATGTGTTGTGTTTAACTTCGGTCCTTTGCATTATGTGAAAACACGACTTTTGGTTCTCAGTATGAGAACTGTGGCACAATTTATGCACAGATATAAATGTGCACGAGGATAAAATCTAATGGTCTTTTATGCTTTATGTAAGAATGTTTTTTTTGAAGGAAGTGGGAGAAACTGTTGTTCTGTAGCTCTTACGAAACTGATGATATTTTTCAAGGAGTAGATCTGCATTTTAAATAAATATGTTAAGACAAAGAAAAATCCCTTATCTGCTTAGTGTTTCTTCTGTGAATGCAGTTTCTAATTCTCTGTTATCCAAACAGTCTTGGGGACAAGGGAGAGACTTAGGTTTGTAATTCATAAGAAAATGTAGAAATCCTCTGTCATTTTTTAATGATTAACTATTTCTGGGTTCTGTTGCTTTAAGATGTAGCTTTCTGCTGGGTCAGTTGAAAGGAAGAATTCATTCAGAGTTTATTGTAGGAACTCCTTTATGAATTTTTTTTTTGACTTCTGGCAGTTGCCAAGGATCTTACAGGAGTTGGGAAGATTGTGAGGTGTCCTTACCAGCAGAGAGAGGGAAGAATCTGCTCTCCTGAAGCTCAGGGCTGTGATCTTGCTTTTTGCCCTCCTTTCTCTTCTGATCTTGTACTCCACTATGCCATGATCCCTGCAAGCAAGGCTACCTTCAGCCTTCACATCCACAGTAAGTCAGCAGAGCACCTCTCCTTGCTTCCTGCTGTCACTGATTCTTTCCAGGATCCTTTTGGGTTGTGTGTGCTGTGCTATGGTGATCATCCAGCAGGTCATGAGAATCTAGCAGAATCATCATGAGAATCTATAGCTGCAGACCTGAAGCTACTTCTAGCTGTCTGCAAAAGGCCTCATGCAGTAGTTCTTTCTGGTCAGGCAGTCTAGCGCTCCTAGTGCTGCATGTGTAGTGATACCCCACTACACGTCACCCATACTGTGATGTGTTCTCAAATCCTACCTGTAAGCTCTCTGCTAGCCCATCCCAGTCAGACCTCTGTGCATTCCGGCTGTTCTCTCACATAAAGGGCATCTCCATCTTCTCATCTTCCCAGGCAATGTCTACAGAGCCTATATCCCTCAGCACTCTAATCATGTCAACAATTCCACCACGTCTCTGTAATACCAGCAAACTGCGCAAAGTCCTAATTCCTGTAATTCTTGAACCTCCTTGTTTGGTGCTTTAAAGCAGATTAAAGTTACAGGATGCCTGAGCATTGTTTGCCTGGAGAACAATGCAGCACCTTTAATTCATCCAGTTGTAGTTTATTTATGATGATTAAAAAACTCCTAAATGAATGAACTGTCAGATTGGTTTGCCAAGCAAAGCAGATGTTAGACTTCTGCTTTTGTTTTTTATCTTGAGAATCAAATAACGTGATTGATGCTGGATTTCAAAGGCTCTGTTGTGTTCATAGACCTAGCCTCTGTTAGCAGAACAGGAGAATAGGGCAGTAAGACCGAAGCTTTCAGTCAGTTCTGTGCTCATTAGTTTCCAGAAATATCTCTCACATTTGTCCATTGAACAAATCTGTACATACCCTTACAAACTCTTTATATTGAGAGTAGTTCATAAGACTGCTTCAATAAATCATGGAACAGATGTAATTACAATTGAGGTTTCTTTTTCATGTGAAAGAATGCACACAGCAGTTGGGTCATCATCTTGCACGTTAGCAGTTTAATCTACTTTACATTTACTTTGGCAAACCTACAGTGATGTATTTTTAGAATACACAGGTTTAGATAAAGATTGTTACAAGGGGTATTGTTTTTTTTAAGTTCTCTTTTAAGTGTATTACTTTGGATGCCTCTGAAATGTTGGTAGTGTTCATCTGCTTCCTAGGAATGTTGCGTGCATTTTTACCTATGTGTTGACAGTGTCAAAATACCATCTTAACTATGCCACTCTTCTAACTATACATTTAATTGTACATTGTACATTTGTTAATTGTACAAAGATCCAACCGCCAAAACTTCACAAAGACAAAAATGAAAATTCCTTCTCTGTTGTAGGATTCGGGATCATCAGTCAGTGTTCAGATACTCTTCAGAAACATTCAGATTTCCTCAACACATCCACAAAATACTGTAGTTGCATTTAGCTAAATCAGTATTATAGTGGTAAACTAGTTCCAAGTACTTTTTTTATTATTACTATTTTTACTTGGACAGTTCTGCTTGACATATGAATGTAAAGTCCTCTAGAGGTTTTGAATGTGTTTTTTTCTTTGCTTTTCATTAAGCCAGTAGCATTGTTAGCTTTCTTCCCAAGTCTAAAGAACAGACTGAGTTGCATCAGCTTAGTCAGATGCATGTGACAAAAATAAGACTTAGTAAGAGAATGAGAACTTCATAGCTCTTTACCATTCATTGAAGATTAAATTTCCCACTTTCCTCAGTAGTACAACTAATCAGCAGTTACTATTCTTCAAAGTATAGCAGTATCCTACAGAATTAGATTCATTTTTTGAAAATACTGTACAATGAAAGAATCTAGAATCTTTATATGTTAAAAAGAAAAAAAGCGTGGATACAAGACAGGTTTATCTGTCAACACTAAAGGGCTCTTGTGTTTTTTCTTTGGAGTTATTGATTATGGCAAGATTTTGTGATGGTAGAACTTTATCTGTATCCACTTTTTGGATATGATGATTTTTAAATAATGAGAGATGGAAGAAATTATTTTAGGGTTGGTTGATGACTCAATAAATCAGCAAGAATATAGCCAGAGAATAGCTATATGATGTCCCACAGATGTATGTCTGAATCAGTGCTCCACTTCTGTCAACTGGTGGACTGATAGCAGAAATCCAGGAAAAACTGTAGGACAGACTGAGCAGATAGAAAAACATGAGTGGACTGTTTTAGCTTAGAGTGCTCCTGAGCCAGAGATGTATGGATGTGACTTTGAAGAGAAAAATGAAGTTCATGATTATGCTGATGAAAATAGCCAGTTTATGATTAAAACATCCATAAATTAGGTGATTATCCAGAACAAGCATCAAGACAGATGATTGTCGATGGAAGTAGAACCTACTAATGAATGTGAATGCCTTTTTACCTCCTTTGAGAGGAGGAGGATATTAAGCTGCTACAAAGGAAGGTCAAGCTTCAGGTATCTGAGATTGCTATCAGTCTTACATTTTATGAGTTTAATACTTGGACACTTACTCAGAGGAATAAAGTCAATTAAAATAAATATGAGCTTTTGAAAATAAAGCAGAGATGAATGGTGCATGAAGAAGAGCTAGCAAGCAATCATAGGAGTTTTATTACAGGACTGAGTAGGTAATAAAACTCTACAGACTCCAGTGGCTAGGGTGTGTGATTATGATAACAGAATACAAATTACACAAATATATTTTGAAAGTCGTTCTTGAATGTAGGCTCTTGTGGCTCAGTGAGAGATATCCTATACTACATACTAGTTAGCTTGATGTAAAATCCTTGACACCAACAGGGGTGTCAGTGACCGTATTTTCTTCTGTTTTGTTTTGAACAAAGGATCTCTAGGGTCTAAAGGAATGAATGGGGAAGTAGCATTGTTTATTTGGCTTTATTCAGTAGCATAGAAACATTAACTATGGTGAATTACTTTTTATTTAGCTTGATAATAATGTTTGAAGTATAGCAGTTCAACATATGCATATAAAACCTCAATGTAGTAAACAAATGTTACATTATCTGTTGATCAAAGAAATAAACCTGCTACAATTAAGTGTTTTCCAATGAAATTTCCTTCCAGCTGTTTCTTTTCTAAGTTCATTTTTTAGTGTTCAAGATAAACCTTACTTTTAAGATTAGTACAAAGAGAAAGGAAATACTGATGTCAAGTTGAAAGCATATTCACTTATGTAGCTGGCAATTACAGAACAGTTGTTGTCTTCATGTTGTAAATTCATATTAACTGTTGTACTGAAGGAATATGTTGATATAAGGAGGCAGTGAGGATCTGAGAACAGTATCTGTATTTTCTGTTGTTATTTCTACCTACTTGTATTTTCTCAATGCAACGGAGATGTAAATAAGTTGCAAGAATGGGAGCAGACAGCCTGCAGGAGAAAATCACAGGTGAAATTTTGCCAGAAGTTTTCTCACAGCTTCATTTTTCTTACTGAGCTTCAGTAGTACTGCTAATTAATGACACCGATCTGCTAGTGAGTCATCATTTGGAAGTTGCTTTAATTGTAATTAGCGATGCTCCCAAATAATGCCTTTCTGATTTCCTAAGACACATCATTGGCTTTCAAAAGGGCATGTATGTATGTAGATTTTACATCTTTATTAAATCTTTTCAGTTTCTGTATGGTTAGTGGATTCCTTCCTACAACAATTGTGTATTTGCAGAAATGCTATTGTAGAAGTTGTGTTAACATAGTTGAAAAAATGCTGAAGAAAAGGGGAAAAAAGACTAAGAAAAGCTTTAACAGTCCTTGGGGGAAAAAAAGTGTGGTTTTAGTGCAAAACAAGTAATATTAATTAGTAAAAGGGAGGCTGCTGCTGCTGTTCTTAATTGAGAGGTAAACATAACAAGGTCTGGTCTGGGTTGTGCTGGGAATAGTGTAACGGTTGCCCCCTCTGTAAAGCTGAGTGGTGCCACTCTTTGAATCCAAGCTCCTGCAGCCAGTGTTGCTGGTGGCCCAGTGCAGAGGCTGTGGGATGGGTGTGTGCAGCTGCTCGATGGACAACAACATCTGGTGTTCAGTTACAGCCATAAAACGTCACCAGTCCTGTGGCTTTGTCTTGGATAAACGTGCAATGACTGAATGCGTTAAATACTGTGGTGGCTACATAGAAAAACCTTTATTAAGTGTTAAGATTAAATTGAAGGAAAGACAAATTCTCCAATAGGTACAGATTTACAATGGATAGACTATTTTCTCTTTAGACAGAGATGTTAGGAAATAGTATTGTTGGCACAGCATCCCACTTAGTACTACTTGAGGCCCTGGATGGTTAACTTGATGTAGGCCTTCCAGAACAGCAGTTGAACTGTTGAGAAATCCAAATTTTTTTGTAAATGTTCACTTCTGTGCCGAAGTGCATGTTTCTCACACCTGTTTTGTATTATGAATCTTTAAGTATCCCTCATGATTAGTCAGGAAAGCAATACTATCACTCTGTCACAGACAGAGGATGTTTTTACAGTTGGGAAAGGAAAAGTTGAAACTTGTAAAGTGTACTGAAGATATAATATTCTCCAAAGTGGTACAGTGGATTAATTTAGTAATATATGGAGTTCATTTTTCATCACCAAAAACATGTTTTCAGTCCCACCCGCATAGGATTTTTTTCTTTCCCTTTTGATCTAGAGACGGTGTCGTTAAAACTTTCAGAGCCAAAAGAAAGATAATCCTGAATATACTTCCTGGATATGCTTTTAAAAAATACCCATCCATTGTAAGTTCCAAGTACTTGAGGATGTATAAAAAATATTTATGAACAGTGAGTGCTTTTTTTTATATGCAATGCGCTGTGTTTTCAGAAGTTCAGACTATAGTGAGAAACGTTGCGAGGGGCCTCTGATGGACTTGGAAGCTTCCTTAGTCTGTTTGCAAAGCAGAAAATAAACACTCATTTTTTAGCTTCAGCCTTTTGTGGAGTGTAAGAATTACCTGTACTAAAGGCCAGGATGCAGGAATCTCGAATACTGGAACAAAAAAAAATTAAAGAAAGAGTAGAGGAAAAAGCTGGAAGTCTAAGACAATGAATGAGTAAACACAATACCAGATTAAGAGACCTTCCAAGATCTGAAATTCTATTTCATGATATGCATGAGTCTAATTAGAATTATTTCTATGATGAAAGGGTGCTTTTTCTTTCTTAACCAAGTTTAAAGCGTGCTACTTGTTTTTCTTTCTGATTGTGTTACAGGCAATTCTTGCTCTAGTGTAATTTTTCTTTTTCTGTTATTTTTTGAAGTGTTGCAGAGTGTCTCACTATGGAAGGTGGTTACTGTGGTGCTAGAATTTTCTCAGAACAGTTCTCACATCGCTATTTCATTTCAAAGCGTTTCTTTCACTCAGGCTCTGAATCAGAACTGACAGCGTACTCTGGATGTTGGTTTTGTTTCTCTGATGTTGTTTATTCATGGGCTGAAGAGAAGAATGGGAAATGGCTATCCAGGCTGAGGAAGGATTGTACAGAAATTTGACTGACATAAAGAAACTGCATGGGACAAAGTTTATGTGGGTGCAGGATGAACAAGAAGCTGTGTTACACTTATATGTGGTGGAGTTTGATGGGAGGCAGTTCTTATTGTTAGGATCAGTTTGTATGCTTTGCTCATAGGTCAGGGGCTATGGGGAACAATGCTCTATTGAAAGAAAATTTGTTTTCCACTGTCTAGTACGATATGCTTCCAGTTTTGTAGCATTGCTGACAAAACGTCGGAAAGTACTGAGTTGTATCACCAGAAATGTGGCATCCAGTGGGACTTGCAGGCAGCAGTTAGTCTTGAAATACCCCTGAAGTAACCCAGAAAGCATTTGTCAGGGCCTTGAAACAGCCTAGGTGTGGCCTAACAACTGAAGAGGGCGAGGGCAGTGCCAATAGAGTGATAGGGATGCTTCTAAATTTATTACCTGTCAAGGTCCCTCCTCTTCCCTGCTCGTTCCCTCACAGAATGTTCCAGTCATCTCTGGATCATCAGGGTTGCCTTGATGTTAGCGGGTGTGGAAGCCTCCCACAGGACTTCAAGCAGGCAAAGAATGAGGGAAGCCCCAGAAGGCATGATAAGCAAGTGCTTCTATTCTGTCCTCCCTTCTTTCACAGACTTGCACCTATGTTATCTTTCTCTGATTCCCCTGGCACCACTACTCTGAACTCCCTCCTTCTCCCTCCTACCTACTCTTGTTTCAGGTACTTGCTTTTCCTTTTTTCTATTCTGAACTATATTCTCTGTTTAAGAGTAGCTGTTGTCCTGGTAGACGGTTGCTTACTTCAGTAGGGTTATTATTCTGCTGGCAGAGATGTTTGTCAGGTCTATTTCTATATGCAGTTGTATTCAAAAGCATGTATTTCAGATTCAGTTGTCTTCATATCTGCAGTGAATGTTTTAAGTGTGTTTTTAGCAGTAGGTCATTCTAGCTTGATGTAGTTCTTTCTGGTCTTTGTGTTGGGTTTTTGGCTTGTGTTTGTTTGTTGGAAAGTAAGAAATGGTTGATGATTTTATTCTTAAATTCACACGGTTATTTCCACGGATTCAAACAGGTCTTTGTGAGAAGTGGGTGTTGTGAAAGGTGTTTATACCTTGGAAATCACCTTTATCCTTTTTTGATGGAAATGCACCACCAGTAAGATGAGAATGTTTTATTACTGGAAATCACATTTATATTTCACATATATTTGACCTAAATTAAAGTTATTGGATGTTTGCAGTTGATATTGAGTTTGATTTCCGTATGTTTAAAATTTCTTAGCATCTTTCCTTCCTTTCTGCAGTCTGAATGGGTGTATTTGCTGAGCTTTATAATATTAAAGTTGCTATTCTTCAGGGGAAATAATAGTTTAAGGTAGGAAAAGCCAACTCCAAACTTCTTTCATTCACTACAAAACACTCTTAAAGCAAACAAAATACCTACTGTATACACGTCCCACATTTGTACGTTTCAGGAAATCGTTCAGTTGTTATTGTCTTCTCTCAGTTGTAGATCAGACAAAATCGATCTTTAGAGTTAGAAGCTGTAAAGAGATTAATTACTTTTTTCAAAGAAAATACAAATTTAGCTATTCTTGAATGTGTTAGACTTATTTTTTTCCTTCTACTTCTTGAATTATTGTATCATATAGTGCCATAAGAAATTCCAGGTAGAGCCTTTGCTCTTTGAAACAGAGGCATTTTTGAACCTTAATCAACTTAAGATATAAGAAGTTGTAGACGATATGGTCAGCATCTTAAGTGAAGCACCTTCATGTTGTTTTTTTTTTAGTTCATACTGATTCAAAAGTAACCAATGTGATCAGGGAAATGTGTGCTGTTGTGATGCTGCCCCCTTCGAGTGAATACCCCCCAGTCTGCCCCCCCCTCCCCCAAAAAATAACTTGGGAAGATGTAGTGGTGCATATAGTAAAATCTGAAAGACTTCACATATGCACATTGCCAAATAGTTGTTGTTATTTGCTGATATAATGTCTAATAAAACACATGCTATATGCCTGTATCCTGTGTTGCAGCATAAAGCCGTATCTCCTAGATAGTCCTGAAGTGTTTCTAAAGGACAGGACTGTGTAGTTGTCTTTGGGTAGATCAGCAGGTGAACAATTGAGCAGGCAGGATTTCAGACTTCTGTGAGGGCACAAGTTATTGCTGTATTAAAATAGTAACCCCGAAAAAGAATAAAATGCCTCAAGTGCTTTCAGTACCATAATACTTTGATTTATGCTTTGGTTTTCTGATTTAATCATTTACACATCTGAATTACCATATGACAAGCAGCTATTTCAGAATGAATCAAATTGAAGTAAATTATAGGGATATTATGAATAGATGATGTAACACTCTTGCAACTGTACTTATTTATCCTGGAACATTTTACTCTGTCACATGTATGAAAATGATAGATAGCACAGCGTCAGGTGGATCGTAATGCCAGAAGTGGAAGAAAAAGTTTATAAAAGCCAAAATCATTTTACATTTAACTAGTTTGAAAATAAATAACATACGGAACCTTAGCATACATTGATTTCTAGCGAGGGGGAAAAAGCAACCTCTAGATTTGTACTGTGTTCAGCAATGGAAGTATAGTACTGTTTTCACTGAAAATACACTGTTAGCATTGGTGGATACACAGTATTGGAACTGCAACTAATGTAACCTACACAGAGTTTTTTCATGTTCTTCCTTTTTAATTCTTGTTAGGAGCCTTGATGTATTCTCAGATGGGTAAATTTGCTTTTAAGTTTAATATAGACTTGTGCCTGCATATAACTTATAACTTAACCCTTCAGACAGCTGCTCTGAATATGCAGCACTCTCATTTAAAACTCCTCTGATAGTTCTAATGCCATAAAAAGCATTTTCAGTGTGGTACAGTGTTGTGTTTGTGAATGCTTTAACTAGTTCATTTTCTGTTAATTTTAATTTGTGACCTCGGTCTAAACAAATGATTTCATCCTAAATGTTTTCTAAATTGAGCTGTGGATGCTGTTGAAGTTATGTCCAGCTCTGAAACTGTCAGTGCAGTAAACTCTTGGGCTTTTTATTTTTGGAGTGCAGTAGGCTGTGATATTGACAGATTTCCTCAGAAGAAGAGGTGTTTATAACCACCTCAGCCTCTGACAATTTTTTCCATTGACAATTTGAGTGCAGTTTTGCTGATGTTTTTCCATCAGCCTTTTCCTTTTTGAGTAATATATTTTCCATCCCAGTATTATCTTTTAATTCCCTGGTATTTACGAGGATTACTAATGTCAGCCGGAGGAAAAGTTTAAAAGTTGAGTCAATCACATGCATTTCTGCGTTGAGTCACTGTATGAATGGGGCTTATAATGGTGTTATCTACATGGGTTATCCCTGCGGTTTTTAAGAAGCAATTTTGCTTTTTGGAATTACAGTGCTACAACTAGCCAAGAGAATCCTCAAAACAATTGTGGTATTGCTGTTGTACAACGTACACTTTGGGGTGTCCCTTAATGATGGATGATGCTATTCAAAGAAGTGTCATGGGGTACGAACATAGTCACAAGTTTATAGCTGTAATGGAGCTTGTTGGGGTATTTTTCTTTTAGTTGCCATGATTTTGCTGGAAGAAAAGGAAGAAAAAAAGGTTGTACGTGTTTGTTTGTTTTTGTTTTGTTTTTTGGAGTGATAAACACTAGTAGTGTTTTGTATAGGGGCCGATTGATAATGATGTGTTAAGTATGAGAAGCTCTAAGGTCTATTCTTTCCCACTGAATAATGCAAAACTTGCATTCATTGTACTGCTACTGTATACAATGTTAGCTGCAGGAAATCTGCAGATTTTTTTTTTGTTGTTATGTGAGTAGTATTTATCAGTAAGTATTTTGACCCTTTAACCTGTCTAAGAAAAAGTTTTTACTCAGTTGTTATCTTTAATATATCTTTCTTATCATTAAATACGTAAATAAATAGAGAGGGCTCTCCTTTTGCAGCTGGTTGATCATTTTTAGGTGTATTATAAAGCAAATAAGGCTGAAGTGCACAGAAGCAGATTATCCCCATTTGTAGTGGGAGAAAAGGAACTTGATCTCAGATAGTCATTTTGTTACTTAATTTTTTAAGGTTTGAGTTTACTTGAAGCAATCATACTTCATACAATTGCATATGTGTTTTTTAAATCATTCCTATTTCTGTAGTAAATTTTACTACTTCTGAAAAAATGATGCAAGTTACATGATGACCTTTCCAGTAAATCAGCATATACCATCAGTCTTTAGCAACAGCTTATGATGAGCACAGTTTAGGATGCATTATTCTTAGGATTTAGGACAGGGCACAGCACGGACCCCACTAGAACTATTAAAAGATTTCAGCAGTATGATAATGAATCTATGTGCACGTAAGATCAATATCATAGAATGGTTTGGGTTGGAAGGGACCTTTAAGATCATGTAGTTCCAATCCCCCTGCTATAGGCCGGGACACTTCCCACTAGACCAGGTTGCTCAAAGCCCCATTCTGCCTGGCCTTGAATGCCTCTAGGAAGGGGGGCATGTAATGGAGAGCCATTCTGTTTTTCATCTTTTTGCAGTTTTGATTATTGTTTATTATAGTTATGAACAAATTAATAGGACCATACAAGACATGGTAATGGTGGCTTCCTCTTTTATTTGCTGCTGAATTAAAACTGTGAAGTGACTTAAAGCTGCAGGCTCTGTCTGAAATCCAGTTTAGTTTGTCTAAAGATGATAAAGAGAGAATGTTTCATCTGTCAGCTGTAGAAACCACCTATTTCAGTTGCTGCCATTGCAAATGCTAACTGGTAAATTATGAAAGTGATAGGGTACTGGCTGTCACGTTGTACATGGAGACTAACACCGGCAAGAAACCAATTCATACTGACTGCAAAGAGGAAAGATGCTGAAGATCCCCCCTCTAGATAACCTGACTACTGTTTAACTTTTTAGCATTTCATAATTGTTAGAAAAGGAGCACAAAGCATCCTGGTTATTCCTTGCATCACTGATGCAGAATGGTTTTTTGCTGCCTAGGGCAAAATCTGGCTTGTAGTGTAAACGGTGCATTGCCTCAGTGTTGCTCTTGCTGCCAAGGCTTTAATGTCAGAGGATTTTGCTAGTCTTGTCATCTGCAAACAGCTTGTGCACAGCAGCCCACATCCAGCTGGTCATCACTAACCCTTTGGGGGTGTTGCAGCTGCTGCAGATCAGCTCAAAGCAATCTTCTCTAAGGCATTTCAGTGAAAAGGAGCAAGATTTGCTTAATTTCAATAGCAGACCTGTACAAACCTAACTCCTGTGACTGAGCAGAGTTGAGAGCTTCTTTCATTTGAAGGCTGGCTGGGTTTGATGTTGTCGAACTGCAACTCAGTGCAGTGTTTAGGAAATAGCAGGCGTGGTAACATTTACCGTTGACACCACCACACTCAGAAAACAGCCTCTATGCAGTTTGACTTGCAAAGGAAATGGAGCATTTAAGCTCCAGTAACTTTAAAAACTGTTTTTAGAACTGTCTTTAGAGTCAGACAGCTGTACTCCTCTGGGATAATGAAATCAAAGGCAAGCATGTGCAGGTGTTGGAGAAAGTAATCTTGTATAGGAAAATGTGCTGGAAGAACCTTTCAAAAATTAATTCTGCCATAAATACTGTTCCTTTTCCCTTTCGTCAACAATGTATCCAACCAATTGCATGAGCATGGAAGAAGCAAAAGGAAAATAATACTAAAAAAGAAGTCATCCCAAGCAGCTTTTAGCACCTCTTAATAGAAAAGCCCCATTGAATTCCATCATCTTACTTTGGAGTTTGTCTGCTCTGCTGTATTTTCAGAGACAGTGTAGTATGCATATGCCATAATGCTGATGGCAAAGTGAAGTGCACCAGCTTGCTAGAAAAAATGTTTGATAGCTTTGAGTTTGGCACTTTCCTTTATAGTGTTGAATGCTTGTTTGTCTGGGGGAAAAAAAAACTCCACAAGGCTTTGGATAATTAAAATCAGAAGGTGTATTTGAGCTATTCTGGGGAGATGTAATCAGCTGGCTGGCTGGATTAAGGTTTGGGAACAAACCAGAAATGTATTACAGGTAGAATTTTAATTGTTCAAAGGATAAATGCAAAATTCATTAAGGTTGTTCTGTGATTATATAGTTAGCCCTTTCCTTGCCCTTAAGTTTACCTTGGCCAAGGCACTTGCAGCTAAATGGCACTGTGAAAATTACTGGAAAACATTAACATTAACTTGTTATTGTAAGCTGACATCATGCTGAGCTTGATGGGAAGTAGAATTTATAAATAGCTTGTCCATATGTGTAAGGCAAAAATCTGCTGAGTTTTAGCAGCAGTATGATTCATGTATTTTTGCTGTAGTTTAAGTTTCATCATAAGTTATCTGTATTTCCATGGACTTGTTTTTATAGTTTCAAAAGATACGTGTTACCAGTAGAAAACTAGGAAGGTCATGGTCCAAAAGAGATGAACAGTGAGGAAATAACGCCTTACATTTTCTATATGCATTTGGTGATACGTTCCAGGTCTTAGTGGCATGTATGTAATCTTCCCATTATTCTCTCTGGGGAGCGAAGTGCTTTCTTAAGAAGTATGCCTAAAAGGATAATCTAGTCATTCTTTTTCCCTAGGTAAATTCTCATGAACATGCACACTGTGAGTTGGAACTTTTAAAGGTCTGATTTGGCTCTCTCTGTAATACATCCCTTGTAGATTTTAAATAAACCCCTTAGTCTGTTTCTTTGTCTGAAAGACTATTTTGTATACTTGTCCTTTTGGAATATGAATTTGAGGGGACAAATAAAAAACTGAGACTCAGTGTGCCAAGTGAGAACTTTATTTCTTCTGCATTCATGCGGTAGAAGTACAAAGATGTTTTCTGTTCCAGTCCTCTCACTTCTCAGGCAGTGTGTCCTGTTGGAGGTATGTCTGTCCACTGGTAGCCCAATGTGCCTTGTATACAGTGATCCTAAGAATGTAGGAGGGCTGTTGGACCATAGATTATCCTTTCCATAACTAATGACACTATTTAGCGGGATCTTCTTACAGGAATTACTTTCTAGATGTTACTGTATATGTGCTGACTTTGTAAAGCTGAACTACTCGATATTGATGTTTACAGTAGGAGTTCCTTTAGTCTTCCCTATAAGTTAAGCACAAATTATCTGTGTTATCTAGATAGATATCTAAACATCAGGTATTATGATCTTTTCTTTTTCAGTAAGAGGTACTCATGAATACATAGCTCTGTTCTTCAGGAAGAGACTCATTGGCTGTTCTCACAATAGTAATTTAAAAGTTGTCATGCCTCCTAACTTTCCAGAGTGGGTGTTCCAACCACGCTGTGTGCTGGGAGTGATTTCTGTCCAGCTCTGAGGTGTTTTAGGAGAAGCTCCACTTTAACAGCTGAAGAGTCTGGTGTTTGAGTGTAACTGGAACCATTATCAGTGACAGTATGCTCATAAACATGCAGAAATGGAAGCGTAGGTCTATCCCTCATACATGGAGGCATGTACAACAACAGTCTTGATGTACAATAACTATCTTGATGTATTAATGGGAAAAGATTTGGGAAAATTGTAGTATGACTTCGAAAAGCACTGCTTTTTTCATAGTTATAGCTAGCTATGTTTGGACATTTAATGTTGCAAATTATTTGTTAGGCTTTAAAGACACTGAATGTTATTCTTCTGTTTGAGAGCAAGAGACTGGTGTACATATTTTCTCTAATACAAATTTAAAATTACAAGCTAGGAGAAGAAAATTCTTTTCTGAAGCTGTGAATGAGTTATAATATGAATTTAGAAATAAAAACATCAAATCTCTATAGCTTAGTTCTAATTATTTTCTCAGCTTGTATGTTGATGCAGGCATTCCTGAGACGTAAGATCAGCTCTCCTGAAAGCAGCACAGCTACGGGGTCAAGTAGCAGAGTACTTTTGAGCACTCTTTATAAACATGTTCTTACTGACCAAGTCTATTATGTGTCAGCTTTTTAGTGGCAGTGGGGTATCCTTAAATCTTCTTCCTCAGTAAACAAGGGTGTGTGTCTTGGTCTTCTACTCGCATTTTGTCTCCTTCATGTGAATGTTTGCAGGATAGCTTATGTGGCATGCAGTGGAAAAGAGTAGTTTTAAAGTGTTACACTGCAGCCCTTGCCCCACTTCCCCTCCTCAAAAAATAAATTGAAAGGAGGGGTAAAGCTTTGTATTCTTTAAAGTACCAGAATTAAGATCATGAATAGATTTTGATGATGGCAAGGAATAGGAAGATGAGACTTTATTGTATCCTTCCTATTGTTAGGGTTGGGGGTTGTTGTTTGGTTTTTTTGTTTGTTTGTTTGGTTTTTTTAATCAAAAAACACAGGCTTAGCACAATTTTCAACTGTTTCCAACATACAATTTCTTTAGACTTTGAGGTTTTGGTTATATGCTACTGGGAAAATAATAGGTATGTTTGCAGGGAGTAGAAGTGCCACACAGTGCCTTCTTTTGTCTCTGGTCAAGCTGGTTGGTTAGGAGTATGTGTGTGACACTTACTCATCAGTCAGTTTTGCCTTTTGTTAGCACTGTCTAGTAATGGTTTTCTCATCCATCAGGCAATCTGTAGGTCTTTTTGTTAAGGCTTTGATGCTCACTGCATGTATCTCTAGTTATAAGATAAATGGCACTAAGAGGCATGGCTTAGTGCTATATGTGTGTCAGGTGGGAGGTTGGAGTTGATGATATTGAAGGTCTTTTCCATCCTAAATTATTAGATTTAAAAGATAAGGAGAAAGTGCCTTAAATCCAAATAGTGAAACAGACAGGCTTACCAGATTTCTGCGTGTAGGCAAACCAGGTACTTCTAAGAAAATACAGCTAGGATTATTTGAGGGAGGGAGGGGAAAAACAAAAACAGTGATGTAAGTTGGCAGCAAACTTTTTATTGTTTTGTTTTGTGTCATGCAGACATTTTAAGCTAGGATCTAGTTTCATCCTCCTTTTAAAATAGGTTTTTTCTCCAAATAAAACTGGCATTGTATAAGAATTTTGATCTGTGAAATTTCACTTGTTAGCTTGTTTTAGACAAAAATAGAGTTCCTTTTCAATTTTAAGAAAACATTTTGATCTTGTGGCTTTGTGATATATATCTGTTGCTCAGAAAAAAAGCTTCATTGCTGTTTCTTAGTGTTTTGTACCTTTCATTAGTTGTGGCATTAATAATTTTCAGACTATTAAACGGGTATGTTATTCTTGCTCAGTTATATGGAGTTAACTAGTATTGTGTTTTTATTCATTACTTCAGACACTTTCATACCTTATTTTACAACATCTTAATTCAATCAAAACATGCTTGCCTGCATTTTAATTAAAACAACTCGATTCTGTTTTAAACCTGGCTTTATGAATTTTGATGGACATATCTGGAGGAAGGATTTACAAGCCTTACTTTCTCATGAATAATAAACTGAAGTTGTTTAATTAGGTGATGAAATGTGGTGACAAAACAAAGCTGAAATTATGGAAAAATTGAATTGTGAACCAGCTGTTGCTTTAACGTGGGAAAGAATCTTGATTTTCAGAAAAATATTTGCAAGGGGAAGCATTACAACTTCAGATTGAGTTTATTAATTCACACAAAAATAGATGTGAGGAAGCAAATAATATTTGTATGTAGTAAAAATGTATGACAATTGTGTCACTTATATTTGGCAGAAATAATAATCTGATTTGTCAGTTAATGAAATCAACAGCATGAAATTAAAGACTTCAAAGAACAGTGGTGATAGGAACAAAGGGATGGTTCTTACAGTAACATGGTGCATATATAAGTGATCCAGGACTACAAGCACTGTAGTTAAGTGGTGGCTATTGAAACACTACATTTGTGAGGAGATTGCAAAAGAACTGATGAATATTTGAAATTCCTCGAGTGCATTGTCATTCAAATATGGAAGTAAATGGGAAATATTTTCTGCTGGTGTGGCGGAGGGTTTATCATCTGCTGTCAGAGCACAGGGTATAGGGGTACCACCTGTACTGTCTGGGCATAAGGCTGCCCAACATCCTGGTCACCTCTTGTGCAAGTTTCAACTATACTTTTAGTCTGTCACACTGGTGATCTCCTCATACCTGACACGAGACTTGCTTGTCATGCATACATCAAGAGCATGTGTCATTACTTGCGTTGCGTACTTGTGTTTTCTCTGTGACTTCTCAGACTGATTTTCAGTAACACCAGTGAGTATTCTGATGTCTCAACTATGGTTGTTACCACATAGTTGCTATTCAGATGAAGTTTGAATCCATGCTTCAGGAATGCAGAACAATTGGTTTATTTGGCCTCACCATTGCTACCTATGCATTCCTAAAAGTCATTGATTCAACACTAATTTTACACTGTTATCCTGAAAATTATGTAGCTGCTTTGGTTCCTAAGAGTTGTATAAACTGAAAGGACTGTGTTCATGCCATACACGCTGGTGCTAAAGTAATATATTTATTTTGTATAAACAAGTATTATTTTAAGGAGCAAGAAGAAATCCAAAGATAGGCAGATAGCTATAAGCTCTCAAATTTATCTAAGTATCTTCTTGGAAAACTGGGAAGGTACTTGCAGTTTTTAATTTCTTTGTAATTAACACATTTGTGTTATGCTGCTCGTCCTCTAAAAATTAAATACAAAGATTTTTTGGGGCTTGTTTTTCACTGGAGATAATTATAGTAGCTTTGAACTTTTTCACTGTTCCAATAAAAATATCTTCACCTGTCACAGCATCTTGCCAGATTTTATCTACTTGATCTTAGTAAAAAATGAGAAACTGGGTCTAGTTTTCAGAATACTAAAATACCTTTTGCAGTTGTATTATCATACAATAGGAGTAAAACTGTATCTGTCTTTTTTTTAAAAAAAGAAAAAAAGAAAATTGGCTTGTTTTGAGGCTTTCTCATTAGCCTGTTAATACTTTTCCTTTTGATGGAGAAATTCCAAAATACCACATTCAGATTAGTGCAATGATCTCTGCTGCCATTTTGCAAACACTTTTTGTCCCCCCCTCTTTCCATGCTGCTCCTACCACCACAGCTTGGTGAATGGCATGTTTTTCCAAGCTTCATGTTTGCACAGTGTTGTATTTCAGCTGATGAAACATCTGTATTTTTATTATTATCTTTTAGGTATGTAAATGATCTCTGCTGAGAATGTATGCTGTAGTGTGATGTCAGTTTGCTTTTTTTCAAGAAGTGCTGAAATGAACACTGAGAGCATTGTTTCAGTCTTGCAGTTAGGAATGTGAATATTTGTACTGTATACTTAATTTCATACAAACATAGCTGAGGGTGTGCATGCAGAAGTTTTTATTGGTTCAGGTCAGCTTAAGGGGAGAAAAGTTTAACTTTTCTACCTCACTGAGAAGTGTGCAATTATATAACCTTCAAAGTGTTTGGAAAATCTGCTTATTTAATAAAGGCACTTTGTGTGTCTTCAAGTTAGAGGCTGTTTTCTTTTAAATATGAGCACATGTGTCCACATACAGTGTCAGTACTTTTGTGTCTGAAGTTAAAAGTTGATAATGACTTCAGAAACCGTACTTTCTCCTTTAAAAGTTAATTGCCTTTTAAGTAAAAAACACCGCAATAGATTAGCTTGATTAAATTTATGGCTATTAAAATGCTGCGTTATAATTTCAGTGTCTCTGTAGATATAGGCTTCCATCCTCCACTGCATTGCTTCGTTACTATAATATGTATTTCACAGCTTGAATACAGCAGTTTGAGCTGATACGACAGTTTTTCAAGATATGATCAACTTCATATCACTTCAAAGTTGATATGGGGGAGATAAAATGTTTCTTCCTGCTTCACATGATTCATACATTTGAATTCACCGATGTCTTATCATATTTTTAATTTGTTTAAAAGGTAGTTTTCATTTTGTTTTCCCCACTTATAGAAAACAAACACCTGGAAAATGTTATGTCTAAGTTCTGCATAAGCTTGAAGAAAACTCCGCTTTGTATGTCAATCAGTGAAACAAAGCCATGTGCTTCCCTTTCTCTTCCCCATTCTCCTTCACACTTTCTGTTTTCTTGGGGATTCTGAAGCTGAAGAACAAGAATAAAGTATTGTCAGTCACAGGGAAGGGAGACAGGGTTCTGACTGTTGCTGGCTCAATGTTGGTAGAGCATCGTGAGCCAGAGTCTCAGTATGGTCAGTGTCTGGAAACTGCTGCTCATAATGAATCAAAGTACCTCATCTTTGCATGGCCTGCACCATTTTAACAACTGCTGCCCAAGTTGGCAGGTAGTCAGTAGCATTTTCCTGGTGTATTAGTTTGACAAACCTGCACAGCTTGGTGGTGGAGGAGTAAAGGATTGTGAGCATCCTGCAACTTGTCCATCTTCAGTGCTCAGAACCAGAGACAATGCTTGGGTTTTGTGTCTTGAGTCCTGTTAAAAAGACTCCCGGCATCTTAAAGATGGTATCTTTCTTTGTGTTTACATCATGTCAGACTGAAAGATAATTCTGTCATCCTGCAAATGCTTATAAACCCTCCTCGACTGATGGACTGAAGAAACACATTTAAATGTGAGGAATTTAGCAAAAGATTTGAAATTGAGTAGTGTTTCAAATCTGAAATCAGATTGCCCAGGGCCCCATTCAACTTGGCTTTAAACACCTGCAGGAATGGGGCATCCACAACCTCTCTGGGCAACCTGTTCCAGCACCTCACCACTCTCTCAGTTTAAAAAAAAAGCTTCCCCTGACATCTATTCTAAGTCTGCCTTCTTTTAGTTTAAAACCTTTAACCTTTGTCCGGTCACTATCTACCCTTGTAAAAAGTTGACTTCCCTTAAGTTTATAAACTCCTTTTAAATACTGGAAGGCTGCAGTGAAGTCTCCCTGCAGCCTTCTCTTTTCCAGGTTGAACAAGCCCAGTTCCTTCAGCCTGTCTTCATAGGATAAGTGTTCCAGCCCTTGCTCATATTTGTGGGCCTCCTCTGGACCCTCTCCAAAAGCACTGCATATTTCCTCTGATGAGGGCCCCAGTACTCCAGCTGGGGCCTCAGCAAGAGCAGAGCAGAGGCGAACAATCACCTCCCTCACCCTATTGGCCACCCCTCTTCTGATAGAACTCAGGGATTCCATTGGCCTTCTGGGCTTCGAGCGCACACTGCTGGCTCTTGTTAACTTTTTCATCAACCAGGACCCCTAAGTCCTTCTCTGCAGGGCTGCTCTCAAGGAGTTGTTCTCCTGGTTTGTATACATACCTGGGATTACTTTGACCCAAGTGCAAAACCTTGCTCTTTGCTATGTTGAATCTCCTTAGGTTCACAAGGGCCCACCTCTTGAGTATATCAAGGTCCATCTGGATGACATCCCTTCCGTCTGCCATGTCAACCGCATCACTCAGTTTGGTGTCATCAGCAAACTTGCTGAGGGTGTACTCAATCCCATCATCTATGTCACTGATGAAGGTGTTAAAGAGCACCAGTCCCAAGACAAACCCCTAGGGTCACTGCTCTTTAAGGCCTCCACCTGGACATAGACCTGTTGACCACAACCTTCTGGCTGCAACCTCCCAACCAGTTCCTTATCCACTGAATTGTCCAGCCTTCAAATCCATCTCTCTCCAATTTAGAGATAAGGATGTGATGGGGGCCCATGTCAAAGGCCTTGCAGAATTCTAGGTAGATGATACCAGTTGCCTTCAATTTGTCCTCTGCTGCTGTCACTACATCACAGAAGACCAACACATTGGTCAGTCACGTCCTTCCCTGTGGAAGCCATGCTGGCTGTCTTAGAACACCCACTTGTCTCACTTGTGCCTTAGTGTGTCTTCTAGGAGGATCTGTTCCATGATCTTCCCAGGCACAGAGTTGAGTCATTCCTCAGGTCCTCCTTCCTCCCTTTCTTATGAATGGGAGTGATGTTTCCCTTTTTCCAGGCCCCAGGGACTTCGCCTGAGTGCCATGGCTTTTCAAATGTGATGGAGTGCAGCTCAGCTGTCGCATCAGCCAGCTCTCTTAGGACCCTGGGGTGCATGTAATCCAGCTGTATGGGCTTGTACACATTCAATCCCATGAGTCAATGGTGGACTTGTTCTATCCTTGTAATGAGAGAGACTTTGCTCCTGCAGTTCCCACCTGGAGGTTTAGGTTCAGGGATAATGAGAATCCTGGCTGCCAGTGAAGACTGAGGCAGAGTACCTCAGCCTTCTCCATCTCTGTTGTAGCCCGTTCTCCTTTCTCATTTAGCAAAGGAGGTATGTTCTCTTTGGCCAGTCTCTTCTGACCTATGTACCTGTAGAATGCCTCCTTGTTGTTTCTAATATCTCTTGCTAAGTTCAGTCCTGTCTGTGCCTTGGCTTTCCTAATCACATCTCTGCAGGTCCGGACAGCATGCCTGTATTCTTCTCGGGTGTCAGGCCCTGAGCTATTGGGTGCCGTACCACCAACACTGATGTCTGACTTCATGGACCAATATAATAAAATAGGAGGCAGTAGTTTTGGAGCAGCCGTCCAAGTAAGCCAAGCAGTAGCATTTCATGTGTGTTGAAAGTGGTGCATTTCTGTAGTTAACTTCCACAGATTGTATGTCTGGACGCCTCTAATTTTAGCTTGCCTTAAATGCTGTGGAAAGATTTGAATAAAACATGCCATCATTAATTTCAATTTAAAATTTAGTTTAGATATTCTAAACTCTTATGATGAAAAAATAATTCTTTTGTAGGAAGGCTTACTAGGTCTTTAAAGTCTGGTGGATAAATAATAGAAGGCTTGCACTGAAACAAGGAAATCATTATTTTGCATGTATCAAATGTCAGGCCAAGGTAGACCATAGTAGTTTAAATATTGTCTTTGATGAATGCCAACATTTGAGTGAATCAAACTCTCATGTGAGTTGTACCTTCTAATTCTGCTGCTTAAGTATGGCTCATGACATCCTCTTGTTTTTTACTGTTTGAATAATACCATACTGAAAGGATACAATTAATCTGGAAAGTGAATTACAGAGCAGTTTTGCTTGCATTTTCAGTACTGAATTTCCGATGTGGACTAATTTAAATTCACACATTTGATCTATTTTTATATACGCAGTACTGTTTTTCAAGTCCTTTTGCTTGAACTATCAACTATGCAGGTCTCTGGTGTATTCAGAAGGGATGCACTTCGGGAGTTGTTTTCAAAGCTGATGAGATTAAATTAATTTGAGCTTCTAGGAAAAATATGATAGCCCCTTCATAATTCTGAAACAGATGTTATATTATTGCTTAGAGATAAATCTCTTCTAATTCCTGGAAATTAACACAAGTGCAGAAAAATAAAATCAAGAAGGTTAAGGTACCAAATGGTCTTCAATTAGCTGAGGATATAAACGGTATTAAGAAGAGCCTCTTCATATACATTATTTTCTCTTTCATCTGTTTTCTTCTGAATTATCCATTACTTAACAGATTAAGAGCAAACCACAAAATACATAGAAAAACTAGTAGTAATGTCAATTTTGAACATGGTTTTTCATGAAAAAGGTTCATTTCAAGCAAGTAACTATGTGAACCATTTTAATAAGCAAACCACAACATAGGCAAGAGCACACATCTCTGGTGGAACTCACAAATGCTTTCCAGCTTGTACTTTTACAAAGTACTTTATAGAAAACAGTCAGTTTCTAAAGTGATCTTGGGAAAGTTAGATAGATAATCAGCTGTCAACAAAATGATGTTTAGTAGATAAGAGTTCAGAAGATTTAAAACAAGCAAAAAATCCCAAACTTAAACAACAACAAAAAAAACAACCAGAAAAAGCCACTCTAGACTGCTAACTTTCTAGATGTTTCTACATACAGGAACACCTGTTAACACAGGGAGAAGAGTTTATTTCATTGTTCCTGTCATACGGACCTCAGTTGGATCACTGTATTTAGTAAGCACCTCAGTGGGGAAAAGATTCAAACCAACTGAACGGTGTCTAGAGAACAGTTGTTACTGTGAGGGTGGTAGTGAAAAATAACACCTTACTTCAAGAGCTTTAATTTTGAGTGTGAAATGCTTGAAGAGCTCTCCTACAGCTGTTTTGAAGTCTGCTTTATTGGCTGGCTTCTAGATTAGGACAGATGAGCATTTGCTTCATCTGAGAATTCTTAGACCGTACTTCAGTGTTTGCACAGATAGTCTCTTGACATCTCTTCTGTTTCTGTGCTTGTTTGAAATTACTGCAGCTGTTTTTCCTCTTGAATAATTTCACAAAAATAACCCAAATGAAATTGTGTCAACTTAATGCTATGCAGCAGTACTTGTGTTTCCAAAACAAACAAACAAACAAAAACGATAACCCCAGGAGCAAGCAACAGCTGGAAACCAAGGTCTGAGATGTAAAAATCTGGATGTAAAGGTTTCGCTTTTCCCAGAGTGAAGCAAAAGCCCCAGTTTGATCAGGTACTCATAAAGTTCTTACTTTATAAGTACAATGTGTTGCTAATAATCTCAGATTTGAGTGTTTTCATATAACATGCTCAAATGGTCTGATATCATCTCTAAACCTTCCTAAATTCAGCACATCAGTAGTTGCAATGAATAATCAATGGAGGACATATTTTCAGTTTGCACAGAAGCCCTGTCATGCCTATCATTGTATCTTTCAGGCAAATGGATTTTCAAATTTAGAGGCTGTAAGATATGTTAAAGAAATGGGGAGAGTCAGCACCCTGCTCCTGCTATTCTAGCTTCCAAATTACCTGTGTGTGCAAAAGTTCTTGACTTCAACAAGATCACTCTCATGAGACTGTAATACTGCTCCATGTATCTTTATGATTTTCCATTTAGAAATTACATTACCAATTACCATTGCCTGTTCACTCATATGTGAATGAGAAAGGTAAAAGCAGTGTAGAACATCATAGGCGTTGTGACTTGTCTGAGGAGTGTCACACTCCTCTTTGCGTACAGTCCTACAGAGAATGGGCTGGAGTTCATCTCTGCAGCTGGTATCAGCTTTCATCCATCATTAAATATTTCCTCTTTGTGCTCATGACCAAGATGACTAAACATCCAGATGACCATAAATTCTCTTTAGCTATTTTTTCCTGTATTTTAAATACTACTTGGAGAACTTGTTATTTAAACAGTACAAAAAGATCTCAAAGAACAGGAATTACTTGCTTTGTTGACCAGAAGGCTACAGGTCATGCTTTCTCTGTAGGTATCTTGATTTTTTCCCTTCGTAATAATGGCTGGGATATGCCTACTAGGCTTTTACAGTAAGCACTGAAGGCAATAACAGAGCCCTGTACAGGGAGTTTGGCCTTCGCTGTCCTTGGAGGGAAAAGAGTGTGAACTACCTCCTCAGTGAAAGCCAGCTGCCTGTTGGGTATGCTGTGAGCCCTGAATGAAGGATCTCAAGAATAAGAACGAAGATAGTTTGCTGTCAACACTTCAGCATGGTTATGTATGCTAATTCTAATTCTGCTTCCTCTGAAAAGCTCATTGCTCATATGTAGAACATCAGGTGCTGCACACCTTGAAGAACCAATATGAAGTCTGTAGGCTTCATATCCCCGAATACCTACATTTTAGGTTTGGATTGGGTTTGCCAATCATAGCTATTTGATACTTAAGCACTGATTAAAAATTCATCTCTATCTGTTTTACTGTGGGAATTTGTGTCTTTTGCCTTTGTAATGCGGAAGTCTTCATGCTGTGAATGAATGAATGCTGTTAGGACTCATGATGCTAGTTACTTTGGCAAAGAAGGAGACTTCTTGCACAGTTTCTTTGTATAATTCTAGTAAACTCCCATGGTTAGCACGTACTAGGCCATATACACTGTAATGTAGTAGAACTCAGTTGCCCAACCTTTTGTCTTGCTTGGGCTTCACTGAGTGAAGAGGAGTTGTCTTGGGCTGCATCTGAAGGTAATTTCTCTAATTATTTCAATGGATACAACTGATACAGAGAGCACAATAATACTGTTCAATAGGGCAGATTTTCAGCTGCAAGATACTTTTTCAACACAGTGGCCACTATTAGCTATACATTTTTACCACAGAGGAACAAGAGCTGCCTACTGTACTCATAATGTTCTACCTCTATGGAGATGACTCACTTTCACTTCCACCGCTAGTGAAACCCACTACCTGCCACCTCACTGTGCTCACATCCTGTTTGGTCTCCATAACCATTCACCACACGTCACTGAATGTTAATGGGTGCCATTTTTTCCTCATGGAGAAATGAAATTCCACACCTTTACTTCATATGCAATTCCATGTCAGATTCCATTTTGCCAGACTGCCCCACTGCTGCTGTCTGCCACATGGCAACAACATGTAATGCAATGCTGGTGGAAAAGTTCAGCCTCTACTGCTATACCACCAATGTCCATCTCTAAAATCATGGAGCAACATAATAAAATAGGAGGCATTACTTTCGGAGCAGCCTTCATAAAATATATAATGTAGTTAATGTGTGTAAATAACAAAAATTTTTAAAAAATTTAATGTTTTTTATTAAAGCATAAAAAATAGAGCAACGAAACCATAAATCTAGTGGGATATTCAACCTTGTTTTTGTGAAAATAGTGCATCAGTCTGGCTCAATGGCAGTGGCTGCATTTCTTGATATCTCTCTAGGTGTTTGTTAGAGATTTTTGATGAATTTTTACTCTTCCTATGTTTCATCCTTGAAAACAGTTGCTCACAAACGTAGGTACTACCAAAAAGTGGTGACATGAATAAGACATGACTGTGAGGCAAGGGATATTTTTCTCTGGTCTGGTGAAGAGACATGATCAAATTTTGGATTGCAGCTCTATACATTTCATTTGAAAATTCTCAAGTAATGTATTTATGTCAACTGAAAATGGAGTCACGAAATAAGCCAAAGAATTGATGATTTTTAATGAGTTTTGTAACCTATTTTCAAATTCCTTTATTACAATAGAAAGTATGGCTTGATTTTTTTATTTTTTATTTATTTATTTATTTATTTATTTTTTGCTCTGTACAGGACTGTATTCAGCCAATGTGTCAAAATCCATAAATGTATTTGCCACGACTTGAGCTGGCACTGCACTGTTCCCCATGCCCTGCTTTCAGCCCAGATGGGGTTAATAACGCACTGGTGTTTGGTTGGTGCTGAGGGGCCAGACTGTAGTGCCATGATAGTGTGGTGCAGGGGATGGCTGCATTGTGGGTTGGGCTGGGCTGCAGGTGGCCTGTGGGTTGGACATTCTTGCAGCAGAAGAATTATTCAGCAGCATTGTTGGCTTATGTGGTGTTTGCCTTTGCTCTGTGCCTTTTCCGTTCTCCTTGGCTGTGTTTGTGGGTACTTGTGGCCCCATGCCTCTGTTGGGCTGGGCTACCCAACACGTTCCACTAGCGGTGGTGCTGGCATCAGCAAGCAGGTGGCACTGAGAAGAGGTTGGAAGTGGAGTGATGCTCAAGTTAGCAAGGCCAGAAGATAATCATCAGACGGTGCTCTGACCGCTTCAACGGTGTGAACGTCTTCTGTTGTTATTTACTTGCTGTGAAAAATGAATTCTAACAAATATTCAATTTAAAGGCTCTATCTGTTGCTATGCTAAATGAATACATACTTTTGCCTGTATAACAGTCGTTCATTTTGCAGGTGATTTTCACCTGAGTTATTTGATGAAAAAACAGCGTCTAGAAACTCGTTTCAATTAAATAATATATATTCTTTTAATTTTTCTTTTTATTTAGGTTTCTCACTTGCTGCAGTCATACTTGGATTCAAAACAGCTTGGTAATTCAGACTTCGAGCAGGGACTCAGTGATATTGTTACCTGTATAGGAAGCAAACTGTGGTTGGCTAAAAGGTAAGATGAAACATTTGATATGTATACGTATTATATATGTATTTTCATTTAAATATATATATGTATGGCTGATTTTTTTTTAATGAAACGTTATATCTATTTATTTGTCTAAGAATTGCGTAGAATTTAGGTGCTGGATTTTTTAATCCGGACTTCTTATTTTTCTAAATAGGAGGAGTTGAAAAAGCGTAAATATACTTTACTAGTATACTTTGCTGTATTTCTGTCTTCTTTTAGTTTATTCTCAGCTAAATGTCATAGTTTAGTCATTAAAAAAAAGTCTATACAGAAGCAACCTGTTTGGGGAAAAGATGAGTGTTGTATGGGTTAAGAAAAATATATCGTGTATACTAAGATTTTATGGCTTGTTTTATGACTTGGCCCTTAAAGAAAGAGAAATAGAAAAATGTTATAGCATATTTTGAAACCATCAGAAGTATTTAGTTGGCCACAAACAGCCGAAGACAGTTCTAGAAACAATTTCTATACGTTTCTCTAAAAGGATGTTCAGATGGCCTACATACTGCAATGAAGAAACATTGTTTTTAAAAAAATTATTTTTTTAACTTGGAAATCTACTTGTTCTTGATGATTGCTTTTGAAAGTTCCTCACCAAGCGCTTTAAGATAAGCAATCGTTATGGAATGAGAGTGCAAGTTCTTGCATACTGAAATGAGTAAAATATTCCAGAGTACAACTTGCACAGGGAAGAAAGGCCACAAGTGGATTCCAGTGTGGATCTTTGATAAAAGCCTGTGTTGTTTTATGATCATCAAGAGTAAAGTCATAAAAGATTTGGGGGGTAACTACAGGATTGAGGAAGTTTTTTACCAATGAATTTAAGTGAATTAGGATAATCAAGTTGTGGTCACTCTTTAAGAATTGCAGAAACATCTTTGAGTGAGAGTGGTGAAAGAGCAGGTGAAACTTTGCGTAAATGATTATGAAATGATGCATGTGATTAAAGCAGTCTGAATCTCACTTGGGAAAAAGTGTGGAAAAGGAGCAACTGCCAGATTACATGGAAAAAGAGTTTTAATGCTATGAGTTCACATGAGAGGAGAACAGGTTATTTTTGAAACAAAATAATAAAGATTTTCATATAATTTCAGTTTAGCTGAGGAAGTCCATGCTGCAAGAAAATGTTATTTTTATGAATTCTGTCCTCTTAAAGTTTTTGTTTGTTTCAGAACTAGCCTTTTTAATATACCAGTCAGATTATTTTTATCTTTTTTTGGTGTTATCTTGAGAAAGGAAATGCTTTGAGTCTCTGAGGTTGTGGCACGTGATAGAGGTATTTACCTAAATAAATGTATTTTTTCTATCTTGTCAACCACAGTTGCATGTACTAATATTAACCCTCTGTCCATTTTTGTGTTGTCTATTTGTTGTAGCCTCATTTTCATAGTCTAAATAACACAGTTAATGCTAGACATACTTTTTTTTTTTTTTTTTTTTTTTTTGTATCTTCCTGATATAATTGTAACAGTTTAGATTACAGGCATTCAAGTTTGCAATACTAAATCAAGGTTTTTTTTCTGTCTTTCTGTCTTTTTTTTTTTTTAACTGAGAAAGACTAGGAAAATATCCATGAAACATTTGGTAAATCAAATTTGTTCCCACATGTGCATATACTTTGGGACTATAATGACTGATAGAGCTGTAAACAAAAGATCTCCTTGCCTTTTAACTTACAAGGAAAGATCTGTGGATTCTGCTTAACAAATGATTGTTCCAAGAGAACAGGGAAATTTCAGAGCATAAATGCCACATATCAGTCTTCTGGTAGAATGTAATTATAGCTGCACTGATAATAAAGGGTGTAAATAAAGTGATTTACATCAAGTGAGCAGATGTTTTCACTTTTATGTTGTGCTTGATCGTTGTCATGGCAGCATTCTAACTATGTTGAAGATGTCATTAAGAAGAGCAATAAAACTGTCATCTTAATATTAAGAATGACATTTGGTAATGTTACTCTATCAACCTCAGCAGTTAGTAACTTTATTTACATCAAGAGTGACATTAAGAATAGCAATCACAATAATAATGGAATGTCAAATGAGTATCTGGTACACTGTTGAAGTTGTGGTTCAGCTTCCATTAGATCTCAAGGAATGCAGGGGCCTTGGGCTTTGCTACAAATTAAAAATACAGATGAAAAAAAATTGAAGATCTCCTCTTTTCTGACTTTCTTGGAATATTCCATAAAGAATTTTATGCTAGCCTGTGGGAAGGGGGGCTGGGAGTGAAAGACTATATTGATCTATTAGTATTTACCCTCTCTCTCCACATCCATTTCAGTCTCCCACATTCATTGTGCAGCTTTCCCATTTATATTTGACAGTGGACCTGAATGGAGCTTTTCTGTGATGAGGGCTGGTGTTTTTCTTTTGTTATTGTTTTGTTTTGCTTTTTTTTTTTTTTTTTTTTTTTTGTAAGGTGCTTTGGAAGATTGCATTTCAGTACAGCTACTAACTTACTTTCATATATGTTTGTCTTCCTGAATTTGGTTTGCCTGGGTGATGTGTGAAACCATTGCCTTTTTTTTTTTTTTTTTTAATAAT